>PVHX01008455.1:0-83605 GCA_004024805.1 Geosciurus inauris | reverse complement strand
TCTCTACATAAAACACAAAATAGGGCTGGGGATGTGGCTCAGTGGTTGAGTGTCCCTGATTCAATCCCTAGTACTAGAAAAAAGTTCTTCTTTGGTTTTTTTTTTTTTGGTACTGGAGATTGAACTCAGGGGCACTCGACCACTGAGTCACATCCCCAGCCCTATTTTGTGTTTTATGTAGAAACAGGGTCTCACTGAGTTGCTTAGCGCCTCGCCGTTGCTGAGGCTGGCTTTGAACTCGCGATTCTCCTGTCTCAGCCTCCCTAAGTGCTGGTATGCGCAACCGCGCCCGGCTAACACTTATCTTTTAAAAAGGGCCTAGAGTGTAGTTCAGTGGTAGTTATGTGCTCTGCAAGAATGAGACTACCCTGGATGGCATTCCAGCATTCACTACAAAGAAAGCAAAAGAAAAAACTTGATAAGGTATAGTAAAATGAACTAAAAAAAAGTAAAAAATGTAATAAAACTAATGCAGTTCTTCAAAGAAACTAATAAAATTGAAAGCCTATGGTAAAGAGAGACAGAGAAACAAAAAGACTATAAAAATTCAGTACCATGAATGAAAACGAAGACTTTAGAATTTTACGAACTACTTGCATCAGTGAAACTGAAGATTTATATAAATAATAATAATAATTTGTGGTGCTAGGGATCAAAGCCAGGTCCTTGTGCATGCTAGGCAAGCACTCTATCAGTGAGTCATACACCCAGTCCCTAAAATGTAAAATTCTGAGAAAGAAATAAAATTGTCTACCACAGATTCTCAAGTAGCAATGGGAAACACTTAAAGTCTTACAGAAAAAAAGCTTTAAGAAAAGTGAATCAGGAGTCAATAGTCTTCCCACAAAGAAAAGCTTGGGCCCAGACTGCTACTGTATATTCAAGAAAGAAATACTTCCACTCTGAACTTGGTAGCATTCTGCATCCATTTTATGGAGTTTGTCAAACTGGTATAAGAAAACTCTTAAGGGTAGTATTAGGAAGAAAAAACATAGGCCAAATTCATGAATTTACGAGCAAAGTAAATGAATAAATAATAATAAAAAGGAAAGCAAGTCCTGCAACATACAAAAAGGATAACATCATCTGCCTAGGAATGCAAAATTTTATTATTAGAAAATCAAATCTTAGCATTCACCACATAACAGATTACATGAAAAAAATATGCTTTTGGTAGATGCAGAAAAGGTACATGCTTTTTAAAACACCTATTCATGACTAAAAATACACATATACATACTTGCACCCCTCTGTGGATATTAGTAATAATATAATGGGGTGGTATAGCATTAAATTTAGACTCAATATACTATATGCTGCCTTGAACCTGATAAAACTGTAAGGTCCTTGAAGAGCCTAATCACAAGTTCTCCTCCTTACTCTACACTTCCACAGATAATGTCTCCTAACCAAATAGCCCCTCTTTATCAATAAGACTATGCCCAGTTTCTGCTTATCTTGATTATCAAGTTCAGTTCCCTGTCAGCCTGTAGAATTATTCAAACAAGCCAATCATATCCTCCCATAAGAACCAGGGGGCACATCCCTGTCATGATACACAAAGTTCACCTCCCAAAGGTCCCCAGATATTCACTATGTAACAACCCACAGTCCTGCATGGCATGTGTTGTCCTTCTCTCCAGAGTTAGGAGTATATGTGATTAATAAAACTACTGATTTTATCTGTCCAGTGTAGAGCACTATGTGTTAGGGCATCTTCATGACATTATGGGGAAATTCTCTCAACAGTGAGTTAAACAGCAGGTTATTAAAACAATAGGAACAGTGGTACCACTCTAATTCAATGGGGAGGTTAAACAGCATGAAAAGGTAAAAAAAAAAAAAAAAAAGATATAAGAATTGGAAATGATGAAATAAAAGTGTTATTCACAGTTATGATTACACACATAGAAAAAGCCAAATGAGTCAGAGATATTACTAGAATGTGACTAAACAAAGTTATTGAAAAAACCATTTTTAAAAAATGTTACATCACTGGGCACAGTGGCATACACCTATAATCCCAGCTACCTGAGAGGCTTATGCAGGCGGATCACAAATTCAAAGTCAGCCTCAACAACTTAGCAAGAACTTGCCTCAAAATTAAAAATTTTTAAAAGGGCTGGGGATGTATGTAGTTCAGTGGTAGAGTATCCCTGGGTTCAATTCCAAATATCTCCCCAAAAGTTACATAGTTAATATATTGACCAGGAATAAAAAGGTAAAATGTAAAAATGTTAAAATACCATTTATAGAATCATCAGAACCTACCAAATACCTAAGGAAAATCCTAAGCAATATGTAAAATCCCCATAGGAATAATTGTAAATGTTAAATAGTCGCTAAAGAAAACCTGAGAGAGGCAAGTGGTACATTCCTATAATCCAGTTCCTATAATCCAGTGACTCTTGAAGCTAAGACAGGATCCCAAGTTAGAGGGTAGCCTGGGCAACTTAACAAGACCGTGTCTCTAAAAAAATTTTTTTTTAATTAAAATAGGGCTGTGGGTATAGTTCAGTGATAGAATGCCCCTGGGTTAAGTCCCCAGTTACAAAATAAAAACAACAACAAAAATCATGGCTGTTGTCTATAAAATTCAACATTACAAATACATAAATCTCTCTCCAAACTGACTTAACAGTTTTCACAATCCCAATCAATATTCTATACGTTTTTTTTTTTTTTTGGCGGAACTTGAAAGGTGAATTCTAAAATTTATATAATTTAAACAATGAATCAAAAGATGTTTCTGAAGAATAATGTAGGTAATGCTGGGGGTTTATATTATAATTTGTTTTTACCAGCTATCAAAACCTACTTAAAGACAAAGTATGGTATCAGTTCAGAAAGTGCCAAATAGCCCAACAGATCAGAACTGCTTGAGAATCAGATCAGAGTGCTGAGAAACAAACATGTATATAATTAAATAGTTAATAATTAATAGGGATGGCTGTACAGAGCATTGAAGAAAGAATGGAATTTTCAATAATGGGGCTGGTAAAAAGTGAAACTAGATTCCAACTCCTCACCATACATATAAATCAAATGAAGTGTAAAAGAGAAAAGAAAACAAAAAAACTAAAAACCCTAAATGTCAACAACAAACTACAGTGCTTTTAGAAGAAGAAAACTGCAGGACTTAAGGATAAAGACAGATTCTTTAAAGTACAAAGTCAGATTCATAAAATTATCATTCAAAGGACTCTACTAAAAAAACAAAATGAGAGGTTATTCCGAATATAAAAGAACTCCTGTACAATTTAAAGAAATAGCCCAACACAACAACAACAACAAAAATCAAAACAATAAAATAAATTGAGAAAAAAGAACTTCACAATAGCTGAAATCCAAATGGTCAATATGAATATGAATATGAAAGGTACTCAACCTAAGTAGTACTAAGGGAAAGAATATCAGGTCCAAGAAGTTCACAATAAGCAAATGAAATATTGCCAAAAATAAAGATTGCTTAACACCAAATACTGATAAACATCTCAGCCAACAAGAACACATATGAACCGATCATGGGTATATTACAGTTGGTATTAAGGTGAAAATTTACATACTTCTCTATTCTTCAGTAAAAATTCCTCAGGACTCATTTATAAACAGCAAGATAAACATTGCTTAGCCGGGCGCAGTGGCGCATGCCTGTAATCCCAGCACTTTGGGAGGCTGAGACAAGAGAATCACGAGTTCAAAGCCAGCCTCATCAACGGCAAGGCACTAAGCTACTCAGTGAGACCCTGTCTCTACATAAAATAGGGCTGAGGATGTGGCTTAGTGGTTGAGTATCCCTGAGTCTAATCCCCGGTACCAAAAAAAATAAATGAACATTGCTTTAAAAAAATCCCAAAACAAGAAACATTTCAAAAGCACAGCAACAGAATGGAAAAATTGTGGTATATTCGTACAGTGTACTATTGTGCAGCATTAAAAATAATGAAACAAGTTAAATGGATGGGCCCTTCTATTAAGTTAAAATAGTAAGAAATAATATATACTAATATCATTCCTTTCACAACAGAATCCACCAACAGACACTGCTAAGTTATTATCTGTACCACAGAGTAAATGAAAGTTGTTAACACAGAAGTGGGTCAAATGGTTTTCCTCTATAGAAGAGGAAAGGGGTAATGAAAAAGGGACACACAAAGAACTTCCAGGGAACTGGCAATGTTGACTTCTTGAGCTATGTTGGCCACATGAGCATTCACTTAAACTGGTAATCATACATGTTTCCCTCACAATTTTTAAAAGGTTTAAAGGTCCTAAATTTGGTGGTTGGTGTATGTTTGGGGCAGGATTGACTCTTGAACAAAATTGAGAAAGCAAGCTAAGAGGCAGGAAGAGCAGGTAGGAAGTAGGTGAAATGACCATGAGGAATAAAATAGTCCTGAATGAAGGGCATAACAAAGGAAACAGATTTCCAAGACAAAGTTGATAGAATTTGTTGAGGCAAGGGAACTTTTTTTAAAAAGCAAGGAAAACAAGTGTTTGCGAGGATGTGGAGGAAAAGGCATGCTCATACATTGTTGGTGGGACTGCAAATTGGTGCAACCAATCTGGAAAGCAGTATGGAAATTCCTTAGAAAACTTGGAATGGAACCACCATTTGACCCAGCCATCCCACTCCTTGGTCTACACCCAAAGAACTTAAAAACAGCATCCTACAGTAATGCAGTAAATTTCTTTTGGTGCCTGGCTTATTTTACTTAACATAATGATCTTCAGTTCCATCCATGTTCACATTTTTATTGCTGAATATAAGCCATTGTGTATATATACTACATTTTTTTGATCCATTCATCAGACCATGGACACTTACATTGTTTCCATCTATGGTTTTGTGAATAGTGCTACAATAAACACAGGAGTGTAGAGTCTCTTTAGCATACTGATTTCATTTCCTCTGGAAAAATACCCAGGAGCAGGATTGCTGGATCATATGGTAATTCTGTTTTTAATTTTTTTGGGGGAAACTCCATTCTGCTTTCCACAATAAGTATACTAATTTACATTCCCAATGACAGTATGTAGGGGTTCTCTTTTCTCCACATCCTCACCAGCACTTGCTAACCATCTGTTTATAAGAGCATTTTTTTCTTTTGGTGGTGGTTCCCGGGATCAAACCCAGGTCTTCACACATACTATGCAAGCACTCTATCACTGAGTCAAATCCCCAGTCCGATAACAGCCATTCTTACTGGTACAAGGTGGTATCTCATTGTGTTTTGATTTGTATTTCCCCATTTAACAATGTTGAACATTTTTTCATACCCCTGTTGGCTATCTGTATAACCTCTTATGAGAAATGTCAGGCCACAGCCTAGCTGTGCTTCAGTTGCCAAAGGACCAAAAATATCCTGAGATAGTGTATGAGACAGGTTTATGGAAAACTACTTACAGGGAAAGTCCAGTGGTGGTGGGCTGGACAAGTATCACTCCTGTCCTCAAGGCATTTTGCCACAAATTCCAGGGGTATTAGCTAGACGAGTAGCACTTATCTTCTCCACAGTGCTTGGTTCTGCATCCATTACCGCAAGGAGAGGAGTTTTATAGGTTAGACAACATAAATGGTGACATCATTAGCTCACTCTGTCTCATGGTATGACTAGCATTACAAAGAACTTGGCATATGTGTAAGAAAGCAGCTTTCTACTTATTACACTATACTGTCTCAGTTTCTAGTATGTATGAGAGAGTCAAGTATAATTCAAGATAATAGTTACCTGAACATTGAGGACCAGGTCCACTCTCATTGTTCCCTTGACTTGGCTGAATTCTTGGGAAAGGAAAGGGATGTTCCAGGGACATGATGTTTCACTATCCTCCTTTTATTGTCAAGGATAACACAATTTTCTACTTTGGTCTATTATCCATTTTTAAGTCAGGTTACTTTTTGGTGATTTTTTTTAATTTGTTTTTGAGTTCCTTATACACTCTGGATAATCCTTTGTCAGGTGTATAGTATGAAAACATTGTCTCTCATTCTATTGGTTGTCTTTTCATTCTGATGATTGTTTTCTTTACTGCATTGAGTTTTTTGGCATGATGTAAGTAATTCCATTTGTCTATTTTTGTTTTTCTTTCCTGTGCTTTTGGATTCTTATCAAACAAAATACAACAACAAAAACAAAAAAACTTTGCTCATTCTAATATCCTAAGGAGTTTCCCATTTCCTGTTCACTTTAATTATACAGGTCCAGCAGCAAGTTCTTTTTAAATTATAGTACTCCAAGAGTTATTACAAAAATCAGGAGTAACGTGTTCAAGCTTACAAGATTTATAGATAATTCCCATACAAACCTCTTTCCCTTCTCAAACTACTGACTTAATTCTTTCAGTTTTCCTTTAAATCCAATTTTTTTTAAAAAAAATTGAGATGAAGCCAGGAGTGTTTAACCACTGTGCTATATCCCCCAGCCCTTTTAAATTTATTTTTTAAATTTTGAGACAGGGTCTCACTAAGTTACCCAGGCTGGCTTTGAACTTGCAATCCTCCTGCCTCATTTTCCTGAGTCATTGGGATTATAGGTGTGTGCCACCACACCAGGCTTAAATCAAACATTTTATATATTATGAACTTTTAATTATATTGATAATTGAGCTGCAGGGCATACTAAAACTATATCCCATTCTCAAAACAATTTCATTCTTGAAATTAAGAGTTTATTGCAGCGGGCGCGGTGGTGCAAGCTTGTAAACCCAGCACTTAGGGAGGCTGAGATAGGAGAATCACAAGTTCAAAGCCAGCCTCAGCAATGGCGAGGCACTAAGCAACTCAGTGAGACCCTGTCTCTACATAAAACACAAAATAGGGCTGGGGATGTGGCTCAGTGGTCAAGTGCTCCTGAGTTCAATCTCCAGTACCAAGAAGAAAAAAAAAAAAGAGTTGCTTGCATTTTTTCTCTAATTTGTTAAGTTTTTAGGTATTTATCACTAAATCAGCATGAAATTTTCCATCAGAAATGAAGTCTCTTTCAATATATTCAAATATATCAGGTAATCCATGAGTTTTATATTCATTCCCTCTGAAGTATCCTTGAAAATTTGAAGTCCTTCTTGCAGCTCCAATCTTTCTCAAGCCTGCTGCAATCTGCCATCCTGGGACTTCCCTTCATAATTATCCTGGAAATTCCTCTGCCTCATGTCATCAACATAATTATTTATGTTTTATGACAAATACAGTTTCAAAATAATCATACCAATACTGCAGTTTACACAAAATATTATTAAATAAAAGAGTTCTAGTTAGGAACAGTGATGCATACCTATAATTCCATTTACTCAAGTGGCTGAGGCTAGAGCATTCAAGGCCAGTCCTGAAAAATTAGCTAGATTCTGTCTCAAAATTAATAAAAGAGCTAGGGATGTAATTCAGTGGTAGTGTGCCCAAGTACAATCCCTAGTAACACACACACACACACACAATGTAAATTTCTTTTTGTGCTTAAGATAGAGCGCACTAGGAATACCGTGCTTTAAAATCAGTTTTAAAAAATTCTTTGATTGTTGGTACAATCATCTGGTTGATACGTAACAATGTTCACTTGATTTGGAAGTTGGTTGAGAGATTAGATGACTTTTTTTTTTTTTGATCTAGTTATATGAAGTATTTATGTGAATCCAAAGTCAATACTGCAATGTAAGCTTTATTACAGTGGTCTAGTTTTCATTCCTAGTTCCTTCTCTTGTTCTCTTTTGCTCCCAGTGGTAGCCATTTTTGATTTTTAATTTGCCCTTCAGCTGCTTCTTTTAAATAAAAGCATATATTTATTTTCTCTCACATTTCAATTTTCTTTTTTCCAGTGCTGGGGATTGAACCCAGGGCCTTACAAATTAGGTAGGCAAGGGCTCTACCACTGAGCTACATTTCTCTGCCCTCTTTTACTTATTTCTTATCATCACTGAAGTGTTACTGCTTTAGGCCCTTTTATCGAATAGGACTAAGAACACAGACACACACACATTTTGCCCTACCTTTCACAAAAGGTAATATAAAATCTATACTTTCCTGCACATTTATGTGTCCACTTATACTTCCTGAAGTTTAATAGATAGTAGTATATTTATGTGGTGATATACCAAAGTTTATTTCACCAGAAATCTACTACTGATAACACCAATCTTTCATTATCACCAACAGTACTGCCTCAAATAATACTGTACATATCTTATTTTACACTTTTGCAATTTGTAAGGATTCTGACTGTGGAAAAGTACAGGATAGTGAGTTTTTCTGGTGAACAAACTCCTGGAGAATAATGGGCATCTTGTTTTCCACAGCTGGAACATTCTGCAGTTTTTCCCAAAAACTATTAAGATAACTAATACATGCTTGGCCACAATATACATCTAATCATAAGTAAGAATACCTTACACAATAACTTAATGTACCCTGCTTAATGACATAACGAATAATAACGTACTAATGGTGCCAATGACCTAATGTAACCTAACTGTATAAATGAACATGGCAGCTTAGATGAGCAGCCATTTTTGCCAGTTCTTGCTTCTGTCTCCCTTTGTTTCCTTACAGCTGGCGCCTGAAACAGGAACTTTTCTGCACGTATTGACAGGGTGGGGGGTATATATGGGAGTACAGGAGTAGCTTACCGCCTGGAGGAGGCACTGACACTCTCATGGGCTGGTACCAATCCCTATTGGTAAGCTATGGGAAATTCCCTATCTGAGCTCAACATCATCATTGGGCTGAGCTGTCCTATTCACTTTATAAAGCTGGACATACCGTAGGTAATGCTGATCTTGCTGCTTTGCTGGCAGAGGTAGACTCTTGCTGCCTCTGGTACCCAGCAAGTGGTTCCTTATATTCAAAGGATTGGGAAGATATAGGTAAGAAGCTTCATGGGGAGCCCCCATACTTGTGTTGCACGCTTGGTATCTGTCACAATGCTATTTCTAAGATTTCTATTTCTCAGCAAGCATCTCCCCCAGTAGTGTCCTCTCTGAAGGTGTTCTCTCAGCCACTGCTGTATATACCAACCCGACCACCAGTTATATCTCATTTGGCTGAATATTTACAGCAAGCAGTAGAGGAAGGAGAAACTCATACTTTAGCTGTTTGTCCTATTAGGCTAAATCTTGCTGGCCAGCCAGAGCATGAACAATTATCTTTTGCTGTATTTAAAGAATTACAAGGTACTGTTTTGGAAAGTGGCATGAATAGTAATTTTACCCTGCATATGATCGAGGGACTAGAAATAGGATATTCTTTGGTTTCCACTGATTGGAAAGTGTTAGTTAAGATGGTTACTTCTCCTGCTCAAAATACTTGTGTTTTTACAAGAGTACTTTGACTTGGCCTGTGTCCAGCCTGAAGATAATGTACAAGGAAATGTAAACATTGATTATCATGATCTTTTCGGAGTTGAGCAATGGGTTACTCTGCAACAACAAGCTCAATTACCTGTCGCTGCCACTGCTCAAATTAGAACACTTGTATGTAAAACATGATGTCAGATTCCTGACACCCAGGATCTTTCTAAATGATCTGCAATACAAAAACAAGCTTTTGGGGGAGACTTTCATAAATTTTGTTAATTGCTTAATTAAAGCAATAGAATGGCAAGTTGATAACTTGGTGGCTGCTAAAATTCTATGCAAACAACTGGGGTATGAAAATGTCAAGATTGTAAAGAAGTAATGAAATCTATTTATCATAAAGTGGATACTACTTTGTCAGATATGATAAAGGCAGGTCAGAATGTAGGTACTGAAACTCATAATGCTGCTTCACTTGCTGCTGCTTTAAAACCCCCTGATAAATTATGTTATAATTGTAAAAGACCTGGTAATCTCCAAAAGGACTATAAGGTTAAAAGGGGGCCTTCAAAACACCCCAGTCAAAAATGCTCCAAATGTCAAAAAGGATTTTATTGGGCAAATCAATGTTGATCTAAGACTGATATGTTGGGAAACTCCATTTCAGGTTGCCTGCCCTCCTATCTCAGGGCCAAAGGAGAGAGAATCTGTTTTCCAGCCCCCTCAAGATTCTATGACACAAATGTTCCCAGTCCAGAGTCCTCCCTTCTAGTTAAAACAGAACATCCTTCCAGAAGTCCTCTGCCACTAGAGGGAACACTAGCATAGATTTCATTACTACTGAAGATGCCCAAGTATGGCTTCCTGGGGAGGTATGTAAAATTGCCACTCAAATACAGGGACTTTTACCCAAAAATACTTGTGGATTAATTTTGCCTCATTCTCATAGTGCTAAAGAAGGAAAATTTGTTATTCTGGGGGTAATTGATTCTGATTATACTGGTACAGTATAAGTCCAAATGTGGTCCCATATGTCCTTAAGCCTCCCCAAAGGATCCTCTATATTGATTGTGATTCCCTATGTTACAGCTCAACAATCTTTAAACGAAAAAGGAAATGCAGGGTTTGGCTCTACTGTCATAGGAGCATGTTTACTGATCACTGAAAGTAGACCTAAATTGACCCTTTGCTTAAATGAAAAACCAGTTACAAGGTTGCTGGATACCGGTACTGATGTCACAGTTATTCCCCTTTCAGTATGGCCTCATGCATGGCCCCTTCAAAGGGCCACTCCGGTTTGGGGCATAGGAGGCAGTAATGAACAGGTATCCAAGAGCTCCCTATGGTTATGATGCTCTGCCCCTTCCAATCCACAACAAATCATCACTCATGTTCAGCAATACCTTTTCCCATATGGGGCAGAGACATTTTACATGAACTCCAAAAGTCTAGGAATTGCCTTTTTTGTAGGGGCCTCTACAGACCTCACTGCCTTGCCACTAAAGTGGTAAGTCACCACTCCTATCTGGGTTGAACAATGGCCACTGTTAAAGAAAAAGGTGGCAGCGGCAGAGGCCCTTTATACAAGAACAGCTACAACTGAGATAAATTCTCCTAGCCCTTGGAACACATCCACACAAACAAGAAATTTGGAAAATGGAGATTATTACAAGATTTAAGAGCAATTAATAAATATATACAACCCACTGGTCCACTTCAATGCAGATTGCCAAGCCCAAATTTAATTCATCAGGATTTTTCTTTATATGTCATTGACTTAAAGAGATTGTTTTACTATTCCCTTCTTTCCTGACGCTTGGGAAAAATTTGCCTTTACTTTCCCCATTTTTAACCATCATAAGCCTATTAACAGATTCCATTGCAAAGTTCTCCCACAAGGGAAGCTAAATAGCCCAACATTATGTCAATATTTTGTTAATAAAGCCTTGCTATCTTTTCATTAGAAATTTCCTCTTTTTTTTTTTTTTTATTGGTACCAGGGATTGAACTCAGGGACACTGAGCCTCATCCTCAGCCCTGTTTTGTGTTTTATTTAGAGACAGGGTCTCACTGAGTTGCTTAGTGCCTCATCATTGCTGAGGCTGGCTTTGAACTCGCAATTCTCCTGTCTCAGCCTCCCAAAATGCTGGGATTACAGGCGTGCGCCACTGTGCCCAGCTCTCACTTACTTGTTTATTATATGGATGATATATTACTTACCAGATGAAACATCATAAATGAAATTCTGCACATGTTACAGGAAGTGATTACAATCAGAACTCCATGTTGCTACAGAAAAAAATTCAACATCAACTCCCTATCAGCTACTTGGGACATACGTTACTTGAAAAATATTCAATTTATCACATCTCAAATTTAACCCTTCCTTCTAAATTTTCCTTGGTTCATTTACAGCAATTTCTAGGACATTTAAATTGAGTGCATCCTTATATTTCATTAACTACCAATATGCTCTCTCCTTTTTTCCAGTTGTTAAAAAAATACAGGACCCTGCCTCCACCCTTTATTTAACTCCTACTCTAAAACAAGTTCTACAAAAAATTAATCAAAAATTGTCAACAGTAATGGTAGATCAACTTTCTGTACCTAATGTTCCATTATCATTAGTAATTTTTGTTGGAAAACCTTATGTCTTTGCAGCAGTAATTGCTATTTGTAATCAAGGATTGTATATATTAGAATGGTTATACTCACCTCATGTTTCAGGCTGTAATGTTCTGCCTTTTGCTGATATGTATGCTCAATTAATTGCTGATGGCTGCACTAAAATTTTATCCTTAACAGGCATGGACATTCATGTTTTATATCTTACTTATGGAAAATCTTTACATCTCCAGTACTTACAATTGTCCTCCTCCTATCAGGCTGTATTAACAGATTTTTTTTTTTTTTAGCACCAATTGCTTTTCACATGCCTCATGATGGGCAATTCTCTTTGTTATATCAGGTTACACATTCCTCCTCTTGCTTGACTTCTACCATTCCTCTTGTGGATGGGTTGACAGCGTATACAGATGGAGGTAAACAAAGAGTAGTAGTATCTGTTTTTGTTAATGATAATTGAATAGACTATTATACCCTACCTCAAATTTCCCCACAGTAAGCTAAATTAGCCGCCATTATCTTGGCACTGAGATTATTTTCTGCAACTTTAAACATTATCACAGATTCGCAGTATATAGCTAAACTTGTTCCCCATATTTCTGTAACTGTTATTCCCTCATATTCTCACTGAGTTGCTTCACGCCTGGTCATTGCTGAGGCTGGCTTTGAAGTTTGGATTCTCCTGTCTCAGCTTCCCAAAGTGCTAGGATTACAGGCGTGCACCACTGTGCCCGGCTTGGATAAACATTTTATTCCCAAATAACCATTGCCAAATTTATGTAAAATACAGGGTTCCTCCAGACCCAGGATGGTGGGACCCTGTGCCTCTGATCACATGGGGAAAAGAATATGCTGCTGTGCTTACACCAACAGGTCCTCTTTGGATTCCGGCTCAGTGCATGAGACCTGTCAATCATAAGTTGGCATCAGGGATTTCACAACTCTGATCCCCAATTTTCATTTGATCCTGGATGAAGAGGATTCCACCAAACAAAAGGATGATCACTCTCCTTGAAAGAGAAGGAACACCACAAGAGGGCCCCAAGATACTTGATCTCCAGTGACTTAGGGAGATATAAAATCATTAACAGCCTCAGCTCAACAACTGTTGGCTCAAATGGGATTAGAATGCACTCTGGAAAATTTGGCTACTGCTTTGTTCGCTAAACTTACACAAAACTCTGAATGCTTTGATCCTTATGATAATGTTGTTCTGCTGTTGTACTCCAGCTGTGGGAAATCCAGTAAAATCAGACTCTGATTTCTAGAGCCCATTATAATACCTGGGTTTGCCTGGCTGAAACTGTCAATTCATCTGAGATCTGTATCCACCAGGATATTGATATGGGAAGTATATTGGGCTCCTGTCTTCTTCCTGTTTGCCATCCTGCACACAAAATTACAAATATGACAAATATTCTCCATAAAAGGTATCCAAAAGCCCAAATCCTACAAAGATTCTTATAGTTGGGGAAGTCCTCAATATGCCAAGCCTTTCAATGCTATGATGTTACACCTACTTTTGCCTTCAGCACAACTGACACTTGCACTGAGGTTCAAAACTGTACACACAAATGTATTTCTTTGGGATGGCCCTTGTTTAACTGTACCAAGGTGGAACCCATTGTGTATGGAAGTGGTTATATTCCCTTACCACCAGGTTGGTTCCTTTCTTGTGGAGCATATACCTTAACTGTATACCTGCTAATATGTCTCATGTACTCATTGTTGTCTTAGCTGATTGACTGTTTCTACCATCCCCACAGGATTTGATAGGCCACCATCCTGCACAGCATATCCATAAAAGAACTAACCCCCTTGATGAAAATTGTGATGATTCAGTAAGCCTTCTCTCTAAAACAGAATTTGAGGCTCTAACATTGTCCTTAGTGAGTATTCCTGGACTGGCTGTTGAGGCTTACAAGCAAACCCTGAAATTGGCCTGTGCTATGGTAAAATATATCAATTATACCTCTAGGGCAATCAATATGCTAAATGAAGAACAAAAACATCATCATCAAGTCATTCTTGACAACCTGGCTGCAACTGATTATTTATTATTATTAAATCATAAAGGCTATCATGAACTTAATATGTGTTGCTTTAGCTTAAGTGACAATAGTAACTCCATTTCAAAAGAGATCATCTTAAAGACAAAAAAAAAAAAAAAGGTTCAAAAGGTGATGGAGGTTTAGATTTACCTTGTGGTTACCCAATTTTACTTGGATTAATAACTATTCACAGGTGGGTATTTAGTAATACTGGAATTGTTATGTTGTGCTTGCTGTTGTCAATGACTACCCTATTTTTTGCCTCTGCCAATATTAAAGAAAAACACAAATATTATCCATCCAAAAGGCCATACAAAACACAAAAAGGGAGCTATAAGGGTTCTGACTGGAAAAGTATAGGATAGCAAGTTTCTCTGGTGTACAAACTCCCAGAGAATAATAGGCATCTTGTTTTCCACAGCTGGAACATTCTGCAGTTTTTCCCAAAAACTATTAAGATAACTAATACATGCTTAGTCGGAAAACATATCTAATCATAAGCAAGAATATCTTACACAATAACCTAATGTACCCTGCTTAATGATATAATTAACAATAGTACCAATGACCTAATGTAACCTAATGGTATAAATTAAAGATGGCAGCTTAGATGAGTAGCCATTTTTGCCCCTGCATCTTGCTTCTGTCTCCCTTTGTTTTGTTACAGCAACTGTTATCTCTGACATAAATTCCTAGAAGTAGAGGTGCTAGATCAATAAGAAAGTGTATTTGCAATTTTGCTATTACCAAATTCATTTCCATGGGACTTTAACAATTATGCATTCTCACTGGCACTAGAGTGAAATGTCTTAGTTTTCTCAGTTTTACCCAAAAAATCATAATGCCAAAATATAATAATGTATCTATTTGGGGGGCAAATTTTTAAAAGTTTTCTTTGAAGCTCAACAATAAGCCACTCGTACTAAATGGGTGGCTGAGGCAGAAGGATCACAAGTTCAAAGCCAGCCTGGGCAACTTAGGAAGATGATGTCTCAAAACAAAAAAGTGGGCTAAAGATAGAGCTCAGGGGTAAAGAACTCCAGGGTTTTATCTTCCCCAACACACACAATTTCTTACAAATGTTCCAAATACATTTACCAGAAAATGGATCTTACCATCTTTTACTACATGTATGTTATTAGATCCTCAATAGCTTTATGAAATTTTATTCACTTGATCTTGAAACAGGATGGATTTTAGATCATAATAGTATTAATATGTCCCTCATCCCTGTGAGCTTCTAATATTCAACAACTCTCCTGAAAAAAAAATTTTTTTTTTAAAAGTTGTCTGGTGGGGGTGTTGCTTGGTGGTAGTGTTTGCCTCGAATTATAATGTGTCCCTCTTTAATGACTTCTGGCCTAAATTTTACCTTATCAAAATTGTGAACTCACCAGGCATGGCAGCACATGTCTGTTAATCCCAGTACTTTGGTAGGCTAGGACAGGAGAATCCAAGTTCAAAGCTCTATTTTCATTTGTCTACCACATCTCTGTCCAGCCTCTTACTCAATCTTTCTAAGTCTTTTGGTTTGCAGCTCTATATTTTGTGGACAGTACTGAGTTGAATTTTGTCATTAGTTAACCTGACAGAATTAATATGGTTTGGATGTTGTCATACACAGGGTAGGTAAATTATTTCACTATGTTTGTTTCCTTTGCTGTCTACTCCCTCTCTCCAAACATTTTTTTGTATCTAGAAAGGTTTGAGTTTTTGTTATTTCTAATCTATAACACCCTTAGTCTTCTCTTTGTTAAAGACTATCTACTGATTACCTAGTATAAGCAATACAGAAATTAGCTCATTTACTTCCTCTCAAACCATTCCCACTCCACATCCCCCAGCAACAATTAAAGTATTAATATTCTTTGATGCTTTGGTTAATTTTTGTAAGGCAATCAATGAACCTATTAAATCAGTCCTTAGTTACTCCCTAAGAGCTTCTTCAGGTGTATTTGCCAACTACATTCTTTATGCTCTTGAATAATTGTATTTTAGATACAATGACAGAGTATGTAACAAGTACATACTACTTTGTTACACTTTATCCCTGTTGTTAAATTCAGTCCTACATTTAGAAACAAGATATCCTTGAAGAATCTCTTTCCTGTTGCTTTCCTGGCATAAGATCTCTTAGCTTTAATACATAGTATCATCCTTGGAGAAAAGGTCAGTAAAACACCATGTCCCTGAAGTGCTCTCCTCTCTGTTCCCAAGAACCTAGCCAAGTTAAGGGAATAACGAGAGTAAATCTGAGCCAGAACGACCAGATAAATACCATCGTGAAGGACACTGGCTTTCTCTCATGTATGCTGGGAATTAGGGCAAGTTGGTACTATCTGTAGGAAGCTACTTTCTTGCATACATGCCAAGTTCCTTGGGATAGTGGTCATACAATGAGACAAAGCAAGCTAAGCTCACAATGTCATTGCTTCTGTTGCCTAACCTATAAAACCCTCTTCCTTATGGTAACTGATCTGAAGCTGGGCACAGAGGAGAGAATAGGTGCTTTCCCAGCAAGTTGCCACTGGACAAATCACAGAAGCAGCATGAGGGATGGAGGTGCTACTTTTTGGCAAAGTACAGGAGGTACAGAGCAGCCATATCACCATCAACACACCCAATCTTATCTAAAAAACAGGTGCTACTTATCCGACCTATCACCACTGGATCTTCTGGTGAAGCAAAAGGATACTGTAAGAAGTAGAAATATTCCTCATCCAGACCATTAACACTGGACATTCCCCATAAGCATTTTTTCAATAAAGCTCATGTCTCACATTCCATCTCTGAGTGTCTTCTTTGGTATCTTGATAATCTATCTCATTGCTCTGGCACAATTGGGTTGTGGACAGTCGTACACAAACCCAAAAGGCATGATGCTGATGTAAATAAACAAAAGTTCAGAAATAAACCCAAACATATATCTATAAACTGATGTTTTTGGGTACTGGAGAATGAACCTAGGGCTGTTTTACTACTGAGCTACATCTCTAGCCCTTCTTTTATTTTTATTTTTATTTTTTTTTGAGACAGAGTCTTGCTAAATTGCCTGGGCTAACCTCAAAAAGTGATCCTCCTGCTTTGGGCTCTCAAGTCACTGGGATTATAGGCATTTACCACTATGCAAGACTACAACTAATTTTTGATGAAGATAATGCAGTGGAGAAAGGACAGCCTTTACAACAACAGTGCTAGAAAAGATGAATATTCACATGTAAACTTAACTTGGATCTACATATTTCATACAAAAATTAACTCAAAATGAATTATAAACCTAAATATAAAAGTTAAAACTATGAAAGTTCAAGAAGAAAACAGAAAAGAAAATGTGTATTAGATAAAGATTTCTTAGAAATGTCACAAAAGAAAAATTAAACTTCATCAAAATAAGGAACTGGGGTTCTAAGGAGAAACAAGAGTGGTACACAAAAAAGTACAAGATAAATAAACTCTTGGTATTCCAGAAATTAAGAGTACTTAAAAATGAGGGCTTGTCCAAAGAACACAAATATCAACTTGAAGAACTCTCTGCTGTCCAAATTGGGATATCTTGAGTATTAAAATAATGAAAAGAATGGATTATAACACATTGAATTTTAAAAACTTCATAAACTTATGAAGATAGGCAATAAACAGAAAAGGTTACCTGTACAATAGACAATCAACTAATATGTGTAGAATGATAGTAAAAAAATCATCATTTTACAATAGAACAATAACAACTGATAGAAACAAGAATCATCAGTGGATATCAACTGTGCTTTTTGGTAAAAGAATATTCATGCAAACCCCAAATCTGGCAGTAACACCTTAAACAAGTGATGAAAGCCAACACTAATAATGGGACAAAATGGCATCATGTGCTTCCTCATGTAAAGTTCTGAAGAAGTACCCAAGAATTCTTTCCCAAAGGCCTAATACCAGAACTTGTTGGAGAAGGTACAGCCAGATTCACTGTAGTGCTATACCTATGGAATTTGAAACCTTCATTCTCCTTTTTGAAACATGCCCACAAAATTCATTCTATGGAACGTGCTGGCAATCTGCTCTGGACGCCCACAATTGTTCAAAGTATACTTTGAAGGACATTATTAGAACAACCAGCAAAATGTGACTATGGTCTATGTATTAAATAACAGTGTTGTACTAAGGTTGTGTTTCCTGAATTTGATAATTATACTGTTTAAATAGATAAGAATATCTTTAGCCTGGCATGTACTCAGTGAAGCATGCCAAGTACTCAGAAGGCTGAGGCAAGAGGACTACAAATTCAAGGCCAGCCTGAACAATTTAGGGAGGACCTGTCTCAAACAAACAAACAAACAAACAAAACAAAAAGGCTGAGGGATATAGCTCAATTGTAGAGTGCTTACCTAGCATGTATAAGGCTCTGGGATAGAATCCAGTATCATTTAAATATTAAAATATATATATGTCTCTATACACACACACATATAAAATACAATCTTCGCACATGTCAAAACTCATCAACCTAAACATTTTAAATATGTGCAACTTACTGTATGCTAATCTTAGCTCAATAAAACTTTAGGATTTTAAAAAAAATCTCTATTCTTCAAAGACATGTTTAAGGCTGTAAAGTCATGATGTCCATAACTTACTTTCAAATCCCTCCCCCAACAAACAAATGAACAAGTATACATAAAGTGAGAAAGAGAATGTGGCAAAATCTAGTATCCTTAGGAAGGCTCACAATAAAAATACTCATAAATTCTTACATATGATCTTTATCCTTGAAGATCCATTTTGCTAGATATAAAAACCTGTGTTCACATTTTCTTTCTATTGAAAAATCTTAAAATCTTTACTGCTTTGTCTTGAAGATTCAAGGGCTTCGGTTGGGGAGTTGAAAGAGTTATCTGATATTCTCTCCATTATAAGTGATCATCATTTTGTATAGATGCCCACAGTATTTTCTTTTTTTCTAAAGTCCTGGAACATTTTGCTGGTGGCTATCCTGTTTCAGTTCTCCTTGGCACATGGTTTGCCCTTTTTTTTTTTTTTTTTAAATATTTATTTTTTAGTTATAGGTGGACAGAATATCTTTATTTTATTTTTATGTGGTGCTGAGGATCGAACCCAGTGCCTCCCGCGTGCTAGGTGAGCATGCTACCACTGCACCATAACCCCAGCCCGGTTTGCCCTTTTTATACAGATATGTACCTTTTTTTAAAAAAAGCATCTTCTTGGATTACAATATATTTTAGTTTTCTGTTCCTTTATTTCAGTATTCTTCAGGTACTATTACAAATATCTATATATTTAGGAGTATGTATATAAGATTGTCACTTTTATGAATCCCTTTTATATCTTTTTATACTTCTTTTCCTTTGTCCTTTTCTATCCTGTATTTCTTTTACGACATTTTCTATAGTATCTCTTCACTGAAAAATCTTCTGCTTCACCTTCACTTCTGAGGTATCTCCCTTCCTCCCTCCCTCTTCCTTTCTTCCATGTCCTATATAGTACAGCTATCTCATTTCTAAACTTCTCTAATGCTAGTTCATGCTATCTTTTCATAGCATACTATTTAATTTGCATACTTGATCTTGTAGAAATAGATTTCATTATGCCTCACATTAAGGCTGAGGTATACCTGAGCTGAGCCATACATCTCCATTTCTCTAGGTCTGTTATTCATTGAGCTGTTGCCCTTTTTAAATTTTCTGATATCACTGAGTGATGTAAGACCACAGTACTTTCTATCTTTCATATTACAGTCAAATAGGTTTTCCTTTATTTGTAAGAACAGTTTGATGTAGGGGTTGTAGATTTAGAATTCTAGAGTTTCCTCTAGTGTAATTAACAAGTATTCAAACCCCCGTACCTTAGCATAACCACTTCTTTAATACTTTCTGAGACTTGCTTCCACCAATGTCTTCCCACACATGTATTTGAGTTTTCTCTCTATTTTATTCCCAGATTTCTACCCTAGTCAGTCTGTGTTTATGTGCAACTGTTTAGTCCCAGTGTGGGGCTCTGTTCTTTCACTGAATATTTCTAAGCACTTCAGGACCTGGCTGTCACAGTCATTTCAGACTTTCCTATGGTCTCCTAGTACTCACCCAAGAACCTGAACCAGACATACTCCCCTCCTTGTCACTATTGTCCCCAAACAAGGATATGTTGACTATACCCTCCATTCTGAGGTAAACCCCTCTTTTTTGTATTATTTGTTGGTGATATCTAGATTGTCTGGTTCGTAGTACCATTAGAAGTCTATTTGAAGCCAGGTGTAACCACAGCTACTTGGGAGGCTGAGCTGGGAAGATCATAAATTCAAGAGAGCTGGGCAACTTAGACCCTGTGTCAAAATAAAACAACGAAAAGGGCTGAAGGTGTAGCTTGGTGGTATAGTGCCCCTGGGTTCAATTCCTAGTACCAAAAAAGAAGTCCTTTTGAATTCCTTGGCTTGTTCCCAAATAGTTGTTATTCCTATATGGATCTCAATAGTATGAATAATTTTTCCACATCCATTTTTATTTTAGCATTTATTAAATAAAAAAAGCCATGCTTACCAATATCCCAAAACAATGCTACTTAAAGTGGACATTTGCTATTGTCAAGTCCTTAATGAGACAAAGAGCTTGTGTCAGAATAGAAACCAACCAAGTCACTGTTCAGTTTGGATGATACTGGTTTATATGCTGTGACAAACTCCCTCTCGGACCAATATTAACAGTTTATGGAATATACTTCGAGAACCACTGCCCTAAAATACCCAGCAGAGAACAGCATTTATAAAAGGCAGATAGATGTCAATTTAATTCATGATTTCTAGCAGCAAATGGGCCTCAACATGACCTGCAATAACACTACATTTTAATGGTCAATTTCAAAATTAAACTCCTCAAAACAAAAATGGACTGGGGACTTAACTCAGTGATAATGCGCCTGTAGGGTGAACCCCAGTACTAAAACAATAAATTTGCTGCACAATGCAATAAGTACTTGTGGACTATTTGCATTAGAAGAAATCAGGAAAAAGCTCTTTGAGAAATAAAGTATTTCCACAACCTCAAAGAGGAGGATATAAGGGGCTGAGGATGTATCTCGTGGTTGAGTTCAGCATGCATAAGGCCCTGGATCTTGAGCACCAAAAAAAAAAAAGAGCATTCAGGTACAGTTATGTCATTTAAAACACATATATGTAAATCCTGAGACAGTGGCCCCCACCTATCCCACCTATGATCCCAGCAACTTGAGAGGCTGAGGCAGGAGGGTCTCAAGTTTGAGACCAGCAATTTAGCAAGGCCCTAAGAACTTAGCAAGACACTATTTCAAAATAAAAAATAAGAAGGGCTAGGATGTAGCTCAGTGGTAAAATGCCCCTAGGTTTGATCCCCAGTAACAAAAATAATATAACAACAACAACAACAAGCTGGACGCAGTGGCGCACACCTGTAATCCCAGCACTTCGGGAGGCTGAAACTGGAGAATTGCAAGTTCAAAGCCAGCCTCAGCAATGGCGAGATGCTAAGCAACTCAGGGACACCCAGTCTCTAAATAAAATATTAAAAAGAGGCCTGGAACAGTGGCACATACCTACAATCCCAGAAGCTCAGGAGGCTGAGGCAAGAGGATTGCAAGTTCAAAGTCAACCTTGGCAACTTAAGGAGGCCCTAACCAACTCAGAGAGACCCTTTTGTGGGTCTCATTTGGTTCATTCCCCAGTACAAAAACAGCAGCAACAACAGCAAAAACAGCCCTGATGTCTCTGGGTTGGGCTCTGAGCTCAACCTTCTCTATTATCCAGCTGACAGAGCCTCAAGCCATCAGCAACCAACCTTGATTACAGACTTAAATGGAACTACAGTATCTCTAGGATGTTAATTGGAATTCAGGATCCCTTTTCTTGCTATTGTACAAGTGCCCTAATTTAGGTACTTTCCAGGCTGCTGAAATTGAGGGACTTTTGTGAGCCACCTCCATATGGGACTTCCCTAGCAAATAAGATTAGGGGTTTTATGCCAGAGGGTTGGTAAAAATTTACCATAATCTTGAATCTTTTGACAGATATCTTAGTTAAAATATATAAGATTCATAAACCAACAGGCATAGTGGGGAATGCCTATAATCCCAGTGACTCAGGAGATTGAGGCAGGAAGATCACAAATTTTAGGCCAGCCTCAGCAATTTAGTGAGACCCTCAGCAACTTAGCAAGACTCTACCTCAAAATAAAAAATGAAAAGGACTGAGGATGTAGTTCAGTGATAGAGAACTCCTGGGTTCAATCCCAGTACAAAAAAAAAGAAGATCTATAAACTAACCAGGCATGGTGCCACCTGTGACAGGAGGATCACAAGTTCAAGGTCAGCCTGGGCAACTTAGTGAGACTTTGTCTCAAAATTTTAAAAAAGAGGGTGGGGTTACATCTGGAAATGTGCTTGCCTAGCATGTGTGAGACTCTAGGTTTCATCCCCAGTATAGCAAAAGAAAAAAATAAAAAATAAACCTACTTAACCAAGCACATTTAAATTACATTAGATAGTGGGGGTAAAAGAAACAGGGTCTGCAGGATAGAAACCCTACTGTCTTCAGGGCAACTATGTACAGTTTGACAGGCTGTACAGTACCAGAGACTGCCTGACTTGAAGGCAAATGGAAGTTAAAATACAGTCCACATTACAATTCTTAACAATATGCATCCTAGCCGGGCGTGGTAGCTCACGCTTGTAATCCCAGCACTTTGGGAGGCTGAGACAGGAGAATCGCCAGTTCAAAGCCAGCCTCAGCAAAGGCCAGGCGCTAAGCACCTCAGTGAGACCCTGTCTCTACATAAAACACAAAATAGGGCTGGGGATGTGGCTCAGTGGTTGAGCTCTTCTGAGTTCAATCCCTGGTACCAAAAAAAAACCAAAAAACAAAAAACAATATGCATCCTTTGGTCTACATACGCCAAAAGGGCACTTTTTCTCTAACCCACACAAAGCTACTGTTTGGGCTTGTTGCAGCTTTGACTCTTCCCCTCAGGATACTCCTTAAAGCATATGTGAAATATAGCCATTTGACATGCTTATTCTTTTGAGTGATTATGTTATCAAGTATATTATAGCTTAATTTCTAAAAGTAAGTTCTAATGATTTTCTGTACCTCAGTGGGTTACATTTGCTGTATAATGTGGCATCCATCCCATTATCAAGATTATTGGTCTAATGTATATTAAAAGTACAGGAGTAAAATTTGAGACAGCAGTCAAGTTTACAGTAAGAAACTCAAGAACTTTGTGTATCTAGATGGCAGTTTAACTTGGTGAGGTCTCTAAGAAAAATTAAACAGAAATCTAAGGATCTAAGAACCGAAGTTAGTTTCTTTTTTTCATTGAGACCTCACCAAGTTAAACTATCATCTAGATGCACAAAGGTCTTAAATTTCTTACTGTAAATGTGGCCACTATCTTGAATTTTACTCCTGCACTTCCAATAGTTTTCAAATTATCCACATGTGGGTATATCAACAAAGCAATTTAAAAAGTCTCCTGACATCAACCTCCCACCTGCACAGATTACCTAGTACTGAGAAATACTTTCCTTTCATGAATTATATGCATAATAACTGAGAAAAATATATGAGGTAACTATTTTCAGGCAACAGATGATAGAAATGCAATACTGTCATCTCTGAAAAATGGATACTCTGACTAGCCCCCCACCCACAAATGTCTTTATGCTCTCACTGGGGACTATTTTCTGACCATTTTTGCAGGGAACTATAGCCAAAACAGAACACAACCAAAGAGCCAACAGAATTTGGGGCTGTGAACCAGATAGAGTATATAGAGCAAAGCACTGCAAAGAAGGAAGCTGAAGAGAGGAAGAGCACCAGTAGTTTACGTAGGGTTCTTCCAAACCCCTGGCTTAAGGCTACCAGGCATATACAGAGCAAGATTATAGAAAGTTTTACCAAGGGGATGGAGAGAAGCAAAGATACTGAGGCCAGGCAAGAACAAAGAGAAAACAATAAAATGATGATAAACTTAAAGTAATAGACCAATAATCACATAAATTTGTAAATGTATTTAATAATCAAAAGCAGAAACTTGACAGCTTGGATAAAAAAGGACGTTATCAACAAAAGAAACGTTCAATATAAAGTTCAAAAATAAAAACATGGAAGCTGAGCGTGCCGACAGATACCTATAATCCCAGCTACTCTGGAGGCTGAGGAAGGAGGATAGGCAGTTGAGGTCAACCTTAGAAAATTAGTGAGACTCTGTCTCAAAAAAGAACAATGGCCGGGTCTAGTAATGCACACCTGTAATCCCAGTGGCTTGGGAGGCTGAGGCAGGAGGATAAAATTGGAGGCTAGCCTGAGCAATTCAGTGAGATCCTATTTCAAAAGAAAAATGAAAAAAAAAAAAAAAAGGGTTGGGATATTGCTCAATGGCAGAGCCAATTGCCTAATAAGCATATAAAGCCTTGTGTTTGATTCCCAGTACCACAAAAACAAACAAACAAACAAAAACACAGGAATTTTTTTTTTTTTTGGTACTGGAGATTGAACTCAGGGGCACTCGACCACTGAGCCACATCCCCAGCCCTATTTTGTGCTTTATGTAGAGACAGGATCTCACTGAGTTGCTTAGCGCCTCGCCGTTGCTGAGGCTGGCTTTGAACTCGCAATTCTCCTGTCTCAGCCTCCCTAAGTGCTGGAAGAAAAAGGATTTTTCTCAGGTCTATTAAAAGTTGTTGCCTGGACAACTTAGACCCTTATCTCAAAATAAAAAACAGAAAGGGCAGAGGATGTAGCTCAGTGGTAGAACACTTGCCTAGCATTCTGAGTCCCTGGGTTTCATCGCCAGTACTGCAAAACACAAACAAGATAAAAAACCAAAACCATGTATTAGCTAAATGAATAGATCAATAGAGCACAAGATAGAGTATAGAAATAAACCATATACACATGATCAGTTGATTTTTTTTAACAATAAAAAAAAATTTAAGGCCGGGCACTGTGGCTCAAGCCTGTAATCCTAGCAATCCCTTTGGGAGGCTGAGACAGGAGAATCGCGAGTTCAAAGCCAGCCTCGGCAACTGTGAGGCTCTAAGCAACTCAGTGGGATCCTGTCTCTACATAAAACACAAAACAGGGCTGGAGATGTGGCTCAGTGGTCGAATACCCCTGAGTTCAATCCCCAGTACCAAAAAAAAAAAAAATTAAAATGAGTTATTTTCAAAAAAAATAGAGCTAATACATACGGTTAAAACTATGAACTCTACCTTGCACATACACATACAAATTTCTCAAAATGGATTACAGAATATAAATATTACAGAACTAAAATTATAAAAATACTGGAAGAAAAAAGTGGAGAAAATCTTAGTAAACCTGAGGGAGGCAAAGAACTATTAGGATGCAATCACTAACCATAACAGAAAAAAAAAAGGTGATAGATTGGACTTAAAATTTAAAACTTTAGCTCATTCATCAAAAGACATGAAGAGGGCTGGGGTGTGGCTCAGTAGTACAGTGCTTGCCTAGAATGCGTGAGGCACTGGGTTCGATCCTCAGTACCACATATAAATAAATAAAATAAAGGCCCATTGACAACTAAAAAATATTTTTTTAAAAAAATGAAGAAAATGCATAGGCAAACCACAGAGTGAGGTTGTTGAACAATGACAAACCCACTTGCGATACATGTATCTTACAAAGGACCAGGATTCAAATATACATCATTTTTACTTTGTATAAAAATGTGCAAGATTTGGGCTAGGGATATAGCTCAGTTGGTAGAGTGCTTGCCTTGCATGTACAAACTCTGGGTTCAATCCCCAGTACCCCCCGCCCACACACAGAAGTGCAAGACTCAAAAATCTTACCCCCCCCAAAAAGAGAGGTAAGAATGGCCAGTAGGCACAGGAAAAGAAGTTCATCAACAAAATGAAAACTCAAACCATTATATAGCCTTGTACACCAATTATAATAACCAGAATTTGAAAGACTAAAATACCTAAACTGGCAAGAATGTGAACCAACTCTGATGAGAACTGCTGGAGGGATTATAAAATAGTCTACCAGTGTAAACATACATTTATTGTACAAACAAGGAACTTCAAATCTAAGTATTTACCCAAGGAAATGAAAAGAGCCATAGCAAGACTTGTATACAAATATTTAGAGTGAACTTCCCTTATCCATGGGGAATAACTTCCAAGACCCCCAGTGAATGCCTGAACCCCTATATGCTATGTTTTTGTCTATATCCACATACCTACGATAAAGTTTATTAAATTAGGCACAGTGAGAGATTAAACAATAATAATAAGACTATAGTACAATACACTGTAGTAAAAGTTAAGCGAATGTAGGCTCTGTCTCAAAACATCTTATTGTACTATTCTCAACCTTCTTGTGATGATTTCAGATTAGGTGATGCCTTTATGATGACAGGAACTGAGATGAATGACAGGCATTATGATGTAATAGCAGGCTACTCAATACACAATACTGTGATGCCTGGGATAGTAGATCTGGTAACTAAGAAGGCTTCTAAGTGACTAATGGCTGGTGGCATGGATATGTTGGACAAAGGGATGACTCATGCCCTGGGCAGGATAGAGTGAGATTCCATCATGCTACTCAGAAGAGCATGTAATATAAAACTTATGAATTATTTCTGGAATTTTCCATATTAATATTTTCAGTGTTGTTGACCAAAAGTAAACTGAAGCACAGAAAGTAAAATCTCAGGGAAAGGAGGACTGTCATACCAATCTCCAAAAACAGGTGAATAAACAAATTGCATGTAGAACTGATACAGAAAAACCTATCTTTTTTTTTTTTTTTTTTTTTTTTGGTACTGGAGATTGAACCCAGGGACACTGACCACTGAGCAACATTCCCAGCCCTATCTTGTGTTTTATTTAGAGACAGGGTCTCACTGAGTTGCTTAGCGCCTTGCCATTGCTGAGGCTGGCTTTGAACTCGTGATTTTCCTGTCTCAGCCTCCCTAAGTGCTGGGATTACAGGCTTGCGCCACTGCGCCCGGCTACCTATCAATCTTAAATACTGTTAAATCCTTTGCCAATAAATCTTTTACTCAAAAAGATGACTTATACTGTTTCACCAAGAATCAAAAGAAGGAATCAGCTCACAGAATAGTTACAGGTAGAACACATGCTGAGTACATGTAAGACTCAGAGTTTGATCCCCAGGACTATAAAAAATAAATGTCTTAGAAAACTGATAAATTCTTATATCTTACTCTACCTTGACAAATGATGTTAACTCTTTCATATGTATGCTCTCAGTATTTAAAAAAATAGCTCAGAGTTCGCTATTCTTTGGCTGAACAGTATGTCAACACAACAAAACACTGTACAACGTTGTAACATTTCTCCAATATGATTTTGATTTCCAACTTAACATACAAAAAACAAAAACCTTTTCTAAGCTCTTGTTTCTTTTCTAGATATAACTGCATACTATGAAAATGACAGTCAAGGCTGAGGTGGTCATCCGACTTTAGCTTGTGGTCACTTACCCTCTTTCCTTCCAATATATAGCCTTAGAAAAGGATCTTAGATCAAGGTTTTAGAACAAATGTTCAAGAAGGGCTCGGGTGGCCAATGTAATTGTGTTTAAACACTTATCAATTACTCTTTTAAAATAGTTTTGTGCTGTGTGTGTATTTTAAGTAAAACATATTGCAGGGGTGAAGTTAAGTGGCAGAGCACTTACCTAGCATGCCATTCCCATCAAAAAATGAAGTCAAAACCATGTTGATTTTTTTAAGAAAAATACATTTTAGGATTTATATTTCATGAATCCCATTTAGGATAAAAAAGGAAAGCACCAAATAGTATTTTATAGAAACTAGATCCGATACTGCTGAGAACCACTATTCAAATCCTTGAATTTGGTTTTTAATTTTCTAAAGCATTCTCTTATGAGGGCCGGGGGTCACTTAGTGGTTGATTGCTTGCCTAGAAGCATAAGGCTCTGGATTCCATCCCCAGAACCCTACCCACCACCACACACACACACACACACACACACACACACACACATACACAAAGAAAAAACAAAAAACTCTTATGGTCAAATGTACTTTGGAACACAATGCTGACTGAGTCAAAGAAATACCCAAGTTTAATATTATGCTCTAAAAGTATGAAACTATGTCACATTAGGTAGAATCAGGTTCTTTGGAGGGAGGGGCCTAGAAATCTAAATTTCTAATAAGTATATCAAGTGGTTGTAGTAAAGCTAAAGTTTGAAAACACTTAGCTAACTCTAAAAAGATAGCAACTGCTCTGGCCTAAAAAATCTGCTCTGTGGCTTGGTGTGATAGCACATGCCAGTAATCCCAACAACTGGGAAGGCTGAGACAGGAGGATCAAAAGTTTGAGGCCAGCCATAGCAACTCTCTAAAAATAGAAAAAAGGGCAGGAGATGTCGCTCATGGTAAAGCACCCTGGGATTCAATTACCAGTACCACAAATCAAAACAAAAATATAAACATTATCAGCCAAGTTAATGCTTTTCTTGAACTCTTGTTTATGATACAAAATAAAAAAGATTTGGAGATTCAATTACACACACACAAAAAAAGTGGAATTTCAAACCTGTCTTAGAATTGAGGATAAGAGCTCTTATTATCCATGTACTATAATAAATCTTATACCTGTAACTGTGCAAAATTCAGATCTTAGTTGGCCACTTGTTTAACCATTTAAAATTTAAATTCAGTTGATCCTGTGGGTTGGCACACATGGATTCAATCAACTAGAGCTGAAAATATGGAGGGAGGAAAACCAGCTGTGTTTGTAGTAGTGAGCATCTACTTCTTATAAAATTATTTCCTAATGTTACATTGTAATAGCTATTGACATAACATTTACAATGTATTCAGTATAAGTAATCTAGAAATGATTTCCAGCATAAGGAAGGTTGTGCATAGGTAATAGGCCATTTTACATAAGGAATTTAAGCATCCACAGATTTGCTATCTGTGGAGGTCCTGGAACCAAACTCCAGTAGATACCAAGGGATCTTTCTTTTACCAGTTATAAAGGAAACCTTAAAATGTGTCTAAGAATTAAGAACTAGGGCTGGGGTGGGGGTGTAGCTCAATGGTAAAAGCCACATAGCATGTATGAGGCTATGTGTTAGTTCCCAGCACCACCAAAAATTTAACATAAAATTAAGAATTAAGACTTAAGTTTCACCTGCACCAACTTGCATACTTGAAGGCTAACAAAGCGGCCTACCAGTTTCAAAGATGGTGATAGAAGAGAGTAAAGAGTTAAGAGATAGCAATAGTATATTTGTAGCAATAGCATAAGCCAAAGTATCAACATTTTTGCACTGGTTCCCTGAGCCCCAGTTCCCATAGGACAATGTGAAGAAAGCCAGCTGATACCTGCACAGGCAGTGGGTTGTGTTACAGAAAAGGAACCCTAAACTTAGGGAACCCTAATCTTTTAAAGTGGGCAATATGCATGCCCACCCTTTAGCTCCAGAGGAAGACATTATCTTTATTAAATGGTACAGCATATAACTGTATACATATAGCATATAGTCCTGCTCTTTGCTATGGTGCGAGATACTATCTTTTCTCCCCAAGACGGTTCTTTATACAACATCCTTAACAAAACAGAAACAAAGAGCAGTTGGTACCTCACTGGCAAGAATGCAGAGAGAGACTCATGGAAAACTGTCTCCTACAACTAGAGACTGTTCCCAAGATAAATGGATTCAAGATCACAATCTATTTAAAGCATCAATTTCATACATCATTCCTTAATCTAATGTAACTATTTAATTAGCATATTATCTCAAATTAAACCAACCATTCTCTCTAAACAATGTATGTTAATATTGACTTCCCTTTTCCAGTTACTTTGTGTTATCTGAAGGATGTGCTCCAATATTTGTCGTATTCAATTTTAAAATACTCCACGAGAAACAATTACTGTTCTTACTTTAAATGTTTCAAACCTGTTAACGTTACCAATGGGAACTACCTGTCAAAAAGTCTCATTATCCAGTAACAAACACTACAAAGAGAACAGTAACTTCCAGTCATTGCCCACAAAATACAAGAAAACACTGCACCTCCAAATTACTTTTATTTCTCTTTACCCTTCACTGTCTCAAAAATAAAACCTTCGAAAGAAGCAGACAACAAACCACTGTCTCTTCGTTCCTTTGTCCCCAGCAGAAGGGGAGAGGATTGCGAACTCATTAAGGTAAAGAACCCCAAACATGCCAAGATAGGAAACAGACGGCATTCAATCTGCAATCAATCATCAAAGAAAGTCACCATCACTTAATCTCCATCCATCCCAACCCCCCACCTCCAGCTCAAATAACGTGGGTATATATGAGATGATTAGGATCATATGGACCTGGACAAAGCTTTGCGGAGGCAACGGGTAGCAGTTAACTAGATGCAGTCGGGCAAAGAATCCACGAAACCGAGTACAGGAGACTCCGCCAGAGCTCTGCAAAAGTGCGGGTCGCACAGGCCACCCAGCCCCGAAGGAGAACGCTGAGCAGCAGCGGCGGCGCGGCCAAGTCCCCAGCGCCGGTGGAAGTTGAGAGGCGAGCCGCAGAGCGCGCGGGCCCTCCATGTCACTGCCGACACAGACCCTCCTCCTCGCCCCTCCCCCGCCGCGCACCCCAGGCGGCGGCGACATGACAGCGGGTCGCGCTGCACAAGGACGCCCGCCGCCTCCCGCCCCGTGTCCGGGTGCCCCCGGCGCCCGCTTCTCACCTTGGGTGGCGAACGGCGAGGAGCCGCTGACCGGCGAGCCGGGGGCGGGGACCGGCGGCGGGGTCTCGGCCGAGCCCAGCATGGGCGCTGGCAACATGAGGTAGCGCTGGGGCGCGGGCAAGCAGCGCTGGCAGAAGGAGTGCAGGCAGGGCAGCAGCTTGGGCGCCCGGCTCTGGATGTTCTGGTGGCACACGGCGCAAGTGTCCAACAGGTTGAGCCGGGCCGCCTCGCCGCCGCGCTCCGAGTCCGGGCCCTGCCGACTCTCGGCCTCGTTCTCCCCGCTCGGCGCCGCCGAGGGCCCCCCGGCGGCCGCTGCCGGAGCCGCGGCCGCCGCTGCCTTCTCCACAGCCACCTCCATTGTCCTGACCCGCCGCCGCCGCCAGGGAAGGGGGAGCGCGGTCTCCGCCCGCCGCCCCCGACGACCTCCTCCTCCTCAGAGGCCGCTCAGTCGACCCGCGGAGTGCGAGGGAGGGAGGGAGAACCGGGCGGAGGAAGCCGCCTCGGGACCCGGAGACCCGCCTCCCGGGTGGCGCGGCCGGAAGAAGGGGATCTGTCAGCGGGGACTGTTCCCCGCACCGAGGAGGCTGCGCCGGGTCCGCTTCGCCAACCGCCGGGGCTCTCTTCGAATCCGCCCAGCGCGCCCTCGCCTCTCAGCCTTTCTCTTGGGCCCCCGGCCCACCGCAGGCCCCGCCCCCGCCCTCCCTCTCCCAGCAACCGAGGTGACGGCGAGGAGCGCGTCGCCCAATAGCTGCCGCGCCTGGCGCGGGGGCGGGGCCTTCCGAAGCCCGCGAGGCTCCGACGGCCGCGGCGGGAGGCTGGGAGGTAGGAGGTGCCGGTCCGGCCCCGCCCCTCCGGACGCCTAGAACAGTGGCCTCTGATTGGGCCTTTGTGTGTGTTTCGCTCCTCTGAAAAGATTAGGGTTCATTTGTTAACCACCAGGTACCTAATACGGCGCGGCAGTGCTAGCTCCTCCTACGGGGCGGGGCTCCACCTTGTCAACTCAACGCTGTTAATTAAGTAACTGCTTCGGAAACTCTGGTTTTACTACTGGAGACGCGATCTTGTGAGAAGCGTAAATATGGTGGTATAGTCAAAGGAGGACCGAGTGGAGGTAGTGAAGTACAAGTAAGATTCAAAAATGCATTGTGTGCAAGAGATATTTTGGAGGCAGCATAGATTTGGAAGCCTGAATTTATTCATCTCCATGATGAATGAATATGAGGAGGAGGGAAGGTTCTCTCGCAAGTCTGAAAATTTTTAAAGGATTTGTCCCTTGAAAAAAGACGTACTGGGGAATGAAATTGACCAAATTATGTCATGTGCATGTACAAATATGTAACAATGAATCCCACTATTGTGTATAATGCACCAATAAGATTTTTTTTTAATTTTAATTTATTGGTACCGGATTTGAACTCAGGGGCACTCCACCACTGAGCCACATCCCCAGCCCTACTTTGTATTGTATTTACAGACAGGGTCTCACAGAGTTGTTTAGCATTTCGCTTTTGCTGAGACTGGCTTTGAACTCGCGATCCTCCTGCTTCCCAAGCCTCTGAGATTACAGGCGTGTACCACCGCGCCTGGCAAATTTTTTTAATTATAAAAAGATGAAGGTCTTGAGATGTATCTCGGTGTTAAGAGCGCTTGCCTAGTATGGATGAGGCACTGGATTCAATCACCAGGACAGGGGGGAAAAACAAATGATTTTGAAGTCAGCGTTTTGCTTTTTAAATGAATAAAAAGGGCTTGGGCTGCAGCTCAGTGGCAGAGCACTTGCCTCACAAGCATGAGACACTGAGTTCCATCCTTAGCACCACAGAAAAATAAAGAAATAAAGGCATTCTGTCTATCTCAAACTACAAAAATTTTAAGAATAAAAAAAGTATAAAAATAGTTCATTTTAAAAAGTATTAATATATAAAGATTTGCAAATGTCCTGGATACAGTGATGCACAGCTATGATCCTAGCAACTGGGGAGGCTGAAAAAAGAGGATCTTAATTAAGTTCAAGGCCAGCCACAGAACTTAGTAAGACACTATCTTAAATAAAAAATAAAAAGAACGGGGGATGTAGCTCAGAGGTAGAGAGCCCGTGGGTCATGCTTAATGATATTCAATGACTGTTTATTTGTACAGTACAAGGGACCCTTTTGTATCCATGGGTTCTGAATTCATAGGTTAAACTAACTTCAAATCAAAATTAGTCCAGAAAAATTGCATGTCCTGAATATGTGCGGGCTTTTTCTTCTTGTCTTTTCTCCTTATGCAATAGAGTATAACACTATTTATATAACACTTGCATTGTATTAAGTGTAAGTAATCTAAAGATGATGTAAAGTACATACATAGAGAAGGTGCATAAATTGTAAGCAAATACTGAGCCATTTTGTATAAGGGACTTATAAGCCACAGATTTTGGTGTCTGTGAGGGTCCTGGAACCCCTTCATACCCAGGGAAGACTGTAGTAGTTCTGGACCTTAATTTACATAAAAATCACTGGAGAAGCACTCTTGAATACAAATTCTTTGCTCCATCTCTGTATTGATTTTAACAGCAACTCAGGTGATTCTGATGTGGTTGGTCCAGGACCTACAAACAGAAGCTTATTCCAAATGTCTTCATCCAGTCACAAGTCTCTCCTTGATTTCACCTGTGTATGCCTCTCAAGTCAAAGCGGCCACTGTTCTTTTACTTTAGCACGTTTAATGCTACCTTGCTTTGCGCATGTTGTTCCCTTTGTTTTAGAATGTTCTTTCTTCAAAATGTTGACTCTTGTCCCTTCAACCCACCCCAAAGTTCATCACTCCCTCCCTGGTACTCAGTCAGTACCCCGTATTTTGGGAGTTGCAATTTCAAAATCCTCATTTACTAAGAAAGCAAAATTTTGTATTCTAGATTAATGCTTTCAACATGCTGATAATTCATTACATGAGTGGGTATGTAGGATTGCAAACACAAGTTCCTCTTATTTCCCAGGTGAAGAAGAAAAAAATAAGAGGGAAAATCAAGGAGACCGGTTTTGAGAAAATCCCATAAAATTTGAAATACACCCACTAGATTAAAGTTTCTCCAGTGATCATGTATATAGCCAGTTTTATAAAAGTCTATCTTCCATATTTTTAGCCATTATAGTCTCACACAATTAAAACAATCATACATTTTACTTTGTTCAAATATATGTGGCTTCTGTTTTTTAAGTCCACTAAAGTAATTTATTGTTTTAGGGTTTTTTTCTTATTATATGATCTTCTTATTAGGATATTATATCCATCCGAGTGTGTTGCAAAAGGATTTCACAAAGATCCATACTATGCATAGATTATTTTTCCTTAGTTACAACTTTCAATCTAGTTCCCCTCTCCTGTTCTAGAATATTTTATGGTTCCCCATTACACCCAAATCACTCCCCGAACTCATCTTTATCTGATCCTCCTGCTTGATACAATCACCTTCCCACACCTATCCCATGCTTAACCAAATTAGATGTCTTGCCATTTTCTAAGCTGACTCCTAGGGAAAAAGTCATCTATGGGCAGTCTAGATCTTTGTGAAATACATGAGCAACTTTTTTTCTGAATCATGTGTCCTTCTAGCAACTTATTGAAATTGAGGGTGATATTGGGACCCCTAACCCAAAGGGCATGTAATTTGTCTTACTAGGTTGTAAATTCTTGAAACTAAGAACCATGTCTTAGCTGGGCGTGGTGGCTCACGCTTGTAATCCTAGCACTTTGGGAGGCTGAGACAGGAGAATCGCGAGTTCAAAGCCAACCTCAGCAAAGGCGAGGTGCTAAGCAACTCAGTGAGACCCTGTCTCTACATAAAAACACAAAATAGGGGTGGGGATGTAGCTCAGTGGTCGAGTACCCTGAGTTCAATCCCCAGTACCAAAAAAAAAAAAAAAAAAAAGAACCATGTCTTCTCTGTATTCCTTTTAACGTTTCCCAAATTTCATGGAGGCCAAAAATCTAGGATTTATTTCTTCCTGTTTTAACTTCTCATCCTCTGACCCTTAATTATCTGTTTCAATCTGCTCTCCTTTTCTCAAGTATGTTACTCTTAAGCATCACTTACTGAGGTGGAAGGTTCAGGTCAGATAATTACAGGTGATACTCCTTTCCTCCATCACCTCCCCTCCCCAGTATCTTTTTCTCCCCAGGTAAATAGTGTTTTCAGAACTTTCTGTATAGAGGAAAAGTCATTAAATGGTCAGAGATTGGCAGTAGATGGGGGATAGAATGGGGAATTAGCAGAGGGTAGGTGTAATGGAGTGAGCTGGAGATGAATATTGACCCCTGAGATGCTGCTCAATTTACTGTCCATGAACAGACGGTCACTACAACAGCTGAAGCAAGACCCACGCAGAACTGTCCTGGGAATATTGGGGCAGAGAGAATCTCAACATTTTAATGTTCTGTCTGCTCTGAGGAAACACATTTTATTGAGTTTTATTATGAAGTTAGGGATTGCAGAGAGGAATAAGAAGGGGAAAAAAAGCGATGAAAAACTCAGTCAATCAAAAATGAGCCAATAAGAGAGCCAAGAGAAAAGAGGGCGAGAACAAGGAAGATCAGTCAAAAGGAAGGAAAACAAGTATAAATAAAGGAATAATGAGGCACATAGTATGATGAGAAGAGATGTGGAAACAAGAGAAGCATCTAGGGGCTACAAAGAGAATGGGGACAACCGTGAAATTTCATGAGGGAAGGGGAAAAAGTGAGGGGCTAGGAGGGAAGCAAGAGATGGGTGAATGGAGATTGCAAAGACTCAACAAAAATGATGACCTGTTTATTTATGAGAAATTATTTTGTTTCTTCTTCTTCTTCTTCTTCTTCTTCTTATTATTATTATTATTATTATGTGTGTGAGATGAAGCATTGAATCCAGGGGTGATCTACCACTGAACCATAACCTTAGCCCTTTTTGTGGCAGAAGAGACCCACCCAGCCAACGGGGGCCACAGACACTGGTTCTTGTGATCTTGCAGGAAGAATCTCAAGCAAGTTGCATAGCACGGAGGCAGGAGTTGACTGGAAAAGTGAGGAATGAGGATACTGTACAGTGTAGGCACTGCAGGGATTACCTCTAGAGAGAAAGGCCTGACTTACAGTCTGGGCCTTTGAAGGATTTGGGCTCCCTTTGTTCTTGTCCTATTCTCTCACACTTTCTTAAACAGTTTATTATTTCTTTGTTTAGCCCTCAGCAAATTTTCTTTGTGAGGGAGGGTGTTGAGGACCTGGTTAAAGGGGTAGTTATGACAATAGTTTCCTTAAGGGGGAGGTTTAGTGTGCCAGTTCCCATTTTCCAGATGTTCATCTATTTTGATAAGGTGTGTTGTGATTCCCGTCCTATGACCTGTGGAGTCCCTTTGATGTATATGTCTATGTCCTCCTTGTAAGTCATTGTCCTTCCCTCACCCACATGTCCAGGACTGACTAGCTACCTAACACTTTTTATTTTTTATTGAGACAGGGACTTGCTAAACTGCCGAGTGTGGAGTCTGGCCTTGAACTTGTGATCCTCTTGCCTTAGCCTTCTGAGTTGCTGTGATTACAGGCATGAGCCACTGCATCCAGATTTAGTAAATTTTTTAACCCAATGTTTTGGATTGAGTTGTGTACCCCTTCCCCAGATTGGCTACAAAATGAGGGTTCCCACAATCTTCTTTCAGGTTCAGAAATTTGTTAGAGCAGTCACAGAACTCAGGAAAACACTTTACTTTTATTTACTAGCTTATTATAAAGAATACATCTAAAAAACAACCAAATGAAAGAGATACATAGGCAAGATGTGGGAGGGGTTGTAGAGTTTCCATGCTCTTTCTGGGGTCCCTACTCTCCTAGCACCTTCATGTATTAGCCAACCTGGAGGCCTCCAGATCCCATGCCTAGGGTTTTTATGGTGGGTTCAATTACACAGGCATGATTGATGAATCACCGTCCAGGGGGATTAAGTCCATTTCCAGTTCCTCTGCCTTCCACAGAAGTCAGGGGGTGGGACAGAAACTTTAAACTCCTGTCTTGTCTTGGTATTTCTGGTGACCAGATGTCATCCTGCAAGTCACTTCATTAGCATACACTCAGGTGTCCTTGAAAGGGGCTTATTATGAATAAAAAAAGGCACTTTCCTCATCCCTGTTACTCCGAAAATCCCCCGAGTTCTATAGAAACTCTTCTGGCAGCAACCAAGGTCAAAAACAATATTTTAAAACAAAACATACTCCTGGCACTCCTGTCACTTTTCTTTTGAGTATTGAGGATTAAACCCAGGGACACTTATTTTACCACTGAACTACACGTCCAGATTTTTTTTTTCTTATTAGGGGGCGGGGAGTACCAGGGATTGAACTCCGGGGCATTCAACGCCTGAGCCACATCTGCAGCCTGATTTTGCATTTCATTTAGAGACTAACTAAGGTCTCACTGAGTTGCTTAGGGACTTGCTAAATTGCTGAGGCTGGCTTTGAACTCCAAATCCTCCTGCCTCAGCCTCCCGATCCTATCCGCTGGGATTACAGGCTTGTGCCACTGCGTTCAGCATGTCCAGATCTTGCTAAATTGTTGAGGTTGGCCTTGAACTTGAGATTGTCTTATCTCAGCCTCTTGAGTCACTGAAATTACAGGAGTGTGCCATTCCTAGATATATATTTATATGTATTTGTTATTAGATCACAAGTCTTTTTTTTTTTTTCTTTTTTGGTACTGGGGATTGAACTCAGGGGCACTCAACCACTGAGCCACATCCTCAGTCCTATTTTATATTTTATTTAGAGACAGGGTCTCACTGAGTTGCTTAGTGCCTCACTGTTGCTGAAGCTCGCTTTGAACTTGTGATTGTCCTGTCTCAGCCTCCCAAAGTGCTGGGATTACAGGCGTGTGCCACCGTGCCTGGCAGATCACAGTTGAATGGGTATCTTCTCTTATAAGAGAGACCAGAGCTCTCTTCCTCTACACACACATACACACACACACACACACACACACACACACACACGAGGAAAGACCACAGGAGGACACAAGGAGAAGGCAGTTAATGGTCTGCAAACTAGGAAGAGAGACTTCCCCAAGAACAGAATTGGCCAGAACCCTTGATCTTGGACTTTTCAGCCTCCAAAACTGTGAAAAATAATATCTGTAGTTGAAGACACCTAATCTGTGTATGTTGTTACAGCAGCCTAGGCAGAAGACACCCAGCTATACACATGAGCATTTATAAAATTTATAAAATCAATTCCAATGATTGTCTATGACTTCATTATAAAATAATTTTGGGAGAGGGCATTGTCTTGACAGACATTTAAGCTTATATTAGGTTTTAGGCTAAGGCTAAGCTACTATGACAATTTCAGTGACTCGAACAATATCAAGTTTTTTTCTGTTTCCTATAACATGGCCCGGGGTGAGTCAGTCTGTCTGCTTTTCTGTCATGCAAGGCAAAACATACCTTTCAGCTTGTTACTGTCCCATCCCTCAAAGTGTTGTGCTTTTCTACATGGCCAGATCTGCCCAGCCAGCACCCTGTGTTTCACTCAGAGAAAGAGGAACTTCAGGGCAGCAATATTAACCAAGTAACACAAAAGTTGAGCACTCACTTTCACTGACTTTATGTTGTTAGGAGGCCACACCTACTTCCATAGTGAATTGGGATAGGGCAGTAGTTAGGTACTATGTTAAAACTCAGCAGGAAAAGAGATTCTGATACCAGAAGGTCAAGAGGAAATTGGTTGCGGATGGGGGTGGAAATTAGTGATGTGACACATGGTCCTTAGCAGTTCTACCCAGCTCTTACTCCTCTCATGGTAACCATGGTGACTTCTGTAGCCATAAACATATGTGCATTTGGGGATTGGAGTTTGTCTATCCCTCCACACATGTACAAACACACATAAATGAGATTGTGCTAGCCAGGGATGGTGGCGCCCACCTGTAATCCCAGCGGCTCAGGAGGCTGAGACAGGAGGATCTCCAATCCAAAGCCAGCCTCGGCAAAAGTGAGGTGCTAAGCAACTCAGTGAGACCCTGTCTCTAAATAAAATATAAAATAGGACTGGGGATGTGGCTCAGTGGTTGGGTGCCCCTGAGTTCAATCCCCAGTACCAAAAAAAAAAAAAAGTTCCTGGTTTCAATCCCCAATAGCAAAAAACTAAAATTAAAAAAGATTGTGCTGTATATATTTTTTCTGTGACATACTCTTTAACTTTTCAATCTGAAGATCTTTTTTCATTTTTACTCATAAATGTACTTCATTTTTACTCAAAATGTATGTCTTTTGACAAACTACATAATATAGTAACTACTACCTGACATACACCCTTTAATAATTTGGGGGGACAATAAGGGGGACAAACCACATTGATTCTCATTTTCAAATGGATGATTACTGGTACCAGTTGTATTCATTGAGTAGTTCATCCATTTCTCCTTAATTTGAAATACCACTTGTTATTTATATTAGGTTTCCATATATGCATGTCTTCTCAAATACTTTTTTTTTTTTTTTTTTTTTTGAGGTACTGGAGATAGAACCCAGGGCTTTTTGTGCATGCTAGCCAAGCACTCTACCACTGAGCTAGTTTAAAAAACAACAAAAAACCCAACATAATTTTAAAACAGAGTCTTGCTAAGTTGCCAGATGAACCTTGTATTTATGCAATCCCACATCAGGAGAACTTCAACTTTGAAGCCAGCCATGATAATGTAAGGAAAGGAAATCCTGTCTCAAAATAAAAAAAAAAAAAGGGGCTGAGTGTGTAGCTCTGCTGTAGAGAACTCACCTAGCATATGTAAGGCCCTGGGTTCAAGCCCTGGTACCACAAAAAATAAATAAATAAGATGAATTTACTTTTGTTTCTTTTTTGCTATACTAGGGATAGAACCCAGAGATATTTTACCACTGAGCTACATCTGCAGTCCTTTATTTTATTTTTTATTTTGAGACGGGGTCTCACTGAGTTGTCCAGGTTGGAGTTAAACTTGTACTCTTCCTGCTTCAGCTTCCCAAGTTGCTGGAATTATAGTTGTATACCACTGTACCTGGCAAAAGTATGTATTTTTGAACTGGAATTACATAGACCCAATACAAAATTCAAAGTGTCTACAAGCATACCTGATACTACTGAATATACCTGCTAGAAAGCAATCATTGCAGGTGGTAAGCATATGCTAATGGTTGCTAGAAAATTAATTTAGGACTCTTATGTCATTGACTTGTATGATAATTCTCTTTGAAGACCTATAGAATTTAGTAGTACTTCTATTTTGAGCTAACCTTACTTCTATGAAAGTTATTTGTATATATAATTATATCTGTCTCCAACAGAAATATGGGCTTCCCAGGAAAAGCATTTATATTAGCTTTGTGTTCTATTACCAAGAACACAGCTCAGAGTCTCAGGATGTTGTTAAGGAGCATATTAGTCAGCTTTTTTTTTTTTTTTTTTTTTTAATGTGAAGCCCTCAGACATGTGAAGCACCTGCTCTACCACTGAGCTGCACCCAGCACCCTGTCTTCTTTTAGTGGTCTCATGGCAACTCTCAGCTGATCCTCATATCCTGGGACCAGTTTTTTTTTTCCCCCCAGAATAGTATGCTACATAATTCTATAACATCTATCCTTATATGGACACAATTATGTATCTGAATATTGTTTCCTTTAGAATTTCATTTATAGAAATACTTATTTCCTGGACTCTGATTACTTCTTTTTATTCTTGGGCCTATATACAATTATATTATTTAAAATGTTGGCTGGATCGCAGGACATTGAACACTGCTGAATTTATACGCAGGTCTGGCCATCCCTTCATGCTGGAAGGAAGACTATCTAAGGAACCACATTGATTTTTTTCCCCTCGTATTAGAGATCAAAACAAGAGGTTTGTCTGTGCTAGGCAGGTACCCTATCACTGAGCTACATCCCCAGCCCTTTTTAAAAATTCTGATATACGGTCCTGCTAAATTGCCCAGGCTAGCCTCAAATTTATGATCTTCCTAAGTCTCTGGGATTACAGGCATGTGTCACCCTGCTTGGCTTCTACACTAATCTTGATGCTACTTGACATAGCCCAGATTATTGGTAACACAAGGTTTTATTCAAGACTGTATATCTCAGACTTTTATTGTACAACTAATGTTGAATTATAGTATTCTCTGTATTCTGATATGCCACAATACACAATACCTGACATATCTGATTTATTTATTTATTTATTTGTTTGTTTGTTTATGAATACATATATTTTTCCCACCAAATAATCCTTGAATAGGTTAAATAAAGAAATTATGTTCTGGAGTATGAAAAACAAGACTACATCTATGGTTTAGGATAGTGATTCTACTGTGCTGAGATCTATCCAGGGAGGGGAAATAGGAATATAGCTATATGTTGAAGGAAAACCAAATTCTACTCTGAGCTTTAAAGAATTTAGTGCCTAGTGGCTTAGTGGTAGAGTGCTCGCCTAGCATGTGTGAGGCACTGGGTTCGATCCTCAGCATCACATATAAATAAGTAAAATAAAAGTATAAAAAATACAACTACATTAAAAAAAAAGAGCCCATTGCTAAGTGTTTAAGATTTTTGGAAGTTGGATATTAAACTGCTGATAACTTAAAATTGGTTGTGTAGAATATTTACACCATGGAAATCAACAAACATACAAATGGATTTTTTGTCCCCAGTTAAAAATCTAATAGTCCGCTGCTAACTCCAGGATACAGATCCAAAGTACAATGGCCATACATCCCTCACCTGCCTGGCATAGTCTCATTGTACACTGATTTTCTTCATGCAGGTATTAGGAGCTCCCCTCTCACTGTCCAAGTATTGACCTTGGCGGGGTGTGGTGGCACGTGTCGGTAATTCCAGTGATTTGGGAGGCTGAGGCAGGAGGATTACGAGTTCAAAGCCAGCTTCAGCAACTTAGCAAGACTTTGTTTCTAAATAAAATATAAAAAAATGGCTAAGGTACCAAAAAAAAAAAAAAAGTGTTGACTTGGACAATTTTTTTTTTCAGCACCAGGATGGGGGATGCAACCCAGGGTTTTAAGCATCCTTGACAATTACTCTACCACTGAGGTATATCCCCAGACCCTTTTTTATTTTGAGATGGGGTCTTGCTAAGTTGCTGTTTTAGTTAGCTTTTTCACTGCTGTGACCAAAAGACCTGACTAGAACGACTTTAGAGGAGGAAAAGTTTACTGGGTGCTCACAGTTTCAGAGATCTCAGTTCATAGATGGCCGGCTCACTCTATTTTTCTGGGCCCCATTTGAGGCAGAACCTCATGCGGAAAGATGTAGCAGAGGAAACCAGCTCAGAACATGGCAATGGAGAAGCAGAGAACTCTGCTCACCAAAGATAAAATATATATCCCAAAGGCACACCCACAGTGACCTATCTCCCCCCACCACACCCTACCTGCCTTCAGTTATCACCCAGTTAATTCCCATAACCCCCTGATAGGATCACTAACCATTTCGCCTCTGAACCTTCTTTTCTTTTAGTAGTGGGGATTGAACCTGGGGCTCTTAATCACTGAGCCACATCCCTAGCCCCCCACTTTATTTTTGAGACTAGGTCTCCCTAAGTTGTTTAGAACCTCACTAAATTGCTGAGACTGGCCTCAAACTTGGTGATCCTCCTGTCTCAACCTCCTGAGTTGACAGCATTTCAGGCATGTGCCACTACGCCTGGCTTCTGAACCTTCTTGTATTGTCTCACATATGAGCTTTTAGGAAACACTTATATCTTAACTATAAGTTACCTAGGCAGGACTCAAACTTGCAATCCTCCTGTCTCAGCCTCCTGAGTCTGGGAAATTATAGACATGCACCATTACACGCTGCTGGACTACTTGGTCACTTTAGTTCAAGGATGGTTCTTTTTTTTGGTACTGGAGATTGAACTCAGGGGCACTCGACCACTGAGTCACATCCCCAGCCCTATTTTGTGTTTTATGTAGAGACAGGGTCTCACTGAGTTGCTTAGCAACTTGCTGTTGCTAAGGCTGGCTTTGAACTTGCAATCCTCCTGTCTCAGCTTCCCAAAGTGCTGGGATTACAGGCATGTGCCACCACGCCCAGCTAGTGACGGTTCTCTTAAGAAGCAGTAAACTGGCTGGCCTCTGCAGTGTGGCTGGTGACCAGGCTCAGTGACTTCCAATATAAGACCTTACTTGGGACTTGGACCTATGGAATATGAGCAATGCCATTGGCAAAGCTTTTTGCTTAACAACTTTAATTTTTTTCTCCCAAAACACTGGTGCTAATTAAAAGTCTGTTTTCAAGAAATATTTTCCATTAATTTTAGGGGGAAACATAATTATATTAGTCCATCTTCTGTTGCTGAGAACAATACTAAAAACTGAGTCGGGCACAGTGGTGCACACCTGTAATCCCAGCACTTTGGGAGGCTGAGGCAGGAGAATTGCGAGTTCAAAGCCAGCCTCAGCAACAGCGAGGCGCTAAACAACTCGGTGAGACGTTATCTCTAAATAAAACACAAAATAGGACTGGGGTGTGTCTCAGTGGTCCAGTGCCCTTGTGTTCAATCCTTGGTACAAAAAAAAAAAAAAAAAAAAACCCTAAAAACTGGATAAACTTTTTTCACTTATTTACTTATTGGCAGTGGGGATTGAATGTAGCGGTATTCTTCTATTCTATAACCCAACCCTTTTTATTTTTATTTTGAGACAGTGTCTCACTAAGTTGTCCAGGCTGTCCTTGAACTTATGATCATCCTACCTCAGCCTCCCAGGTTGCTGGGATTACAGGTGTGTGTCACAACACTTGGGAAGACTGGGTAAATTGTGATTTAAAAAAAAAAGGAGGTTTATTTAGCTCATAGTTCTGGAGGTTTAAGAGTTCATAACCAGTGATGACCTTTTAGCAGGCAAAGTCCTGGGGTGGTGCAGGGCATTACACAGTAAGAAAAGGAGTACAAGTATGTTAGTGCATCTGTCTCTCCCACTTCTTTTTTTTTTTGGTACTGGGGATTGAACTCAGGGGCACTGGACCACTGAGCCACTTCCCCAGCCCTATTTTGTGTTTTATGTAGAGACAGGGTCTCACTGAGTTGCTTAGCGCCTTGCCATTGCTGAGGCTGGCTTTGAACTCACGATTCTCCTGTCTCAGCCTCCCTAAGTGCTGGGATTACAGGCTTGCGCCACCACACCTGACTTCTCCCACTTCTTATAAAGCCCCAGGATCCAATCACAGGTCTCTACTCAAATGACGCATCTGATGCTAATCTCTTTCTAAAGGCCTCGCCCCTAAAGGCTACAGTCGAATTAAGTTTTCACACTTCATACTTCATAAGGGGCATCAGATTTCAACAATAGAATCTTAGTGTCATTCAGACCATATCCAAACCATAGTGATAATGATACCTTAATCCCAACCTAAGACCCTTACGTATTTTTTGCAGAGAAATACAACTAAATAATTCAAATTTGTATAATTACTAAACAAAAAATTGAAATGAACATGGTTTGTGCATCAATTGAAGCATAATAAAGGTTATTGAACTTGCCAGAGAATGAATTCAAGACAGTGTGGAGGGAGCAGGAGACTCTTTCTGAGTAATGTGGTGGAAACTTTATTAATGGACTTCATTCAGACATTCAAGATCAGAGTTAGGCATACTTGGTAGAAATTTCCTCTCTCTTGAGAATGCAGCTAGAAGGGGCTCCTTTTGTGGACATGATCAATTTTCCACAATATATGACTGATGCAGAATTTTTATCTTATCATAATTCACAAAAGTTTATACACAATACAATGCACTCTTCCTTAAAAAGATTCATTTTATTCTAATCTTATTTCCTTTTAATTTTCTTTATCACACCTATCTTCATTCAATGGTTAGTTTTTTCTTTTTTTTTTTTTTTTTGGTACTGGGGATTGAACTCAGGGGTACTCGACCACTGAGCCACATCCCCAGCCCTATTTTGTGTTTTATTTGGAGACAGGGTCTCACTGAGTTGCTTAGCGCCTCGCTGTTGCTGAGGCTGGCTTTGAACTCGCGATTCTCCTGTCTCAGCCTCCCTAAGTGCTGGGATTATAGGCTTGAGCCACCGCGCCCAGCTGGTTAGTTTTTTCTTCTTCTTTTTTATGCACATTTTATTAGGGATTGGAGGGATTGGATCCAGGATCTCATGCATGCAAGGCAAGTGCTCCACCCCTGAGCTCCATCTCCAGCACATTTATTTTATTTTGAGATAGGCTGTCACTTCATTGCCCAGGCTGCTACACTACTTTTTTTTTTTTCTCTAGCTTTTTCTGCTTTTTTGGAGTGTATGGATAGTTAATAATATGGACCCGTCCTTGAGTGTGACTTAGGAGAGGAGAGCTCATTAGTGAGGAATTTGGAGAGCCTTTGAGGAAACACTCTCAAGGTTATTGTTTGGGGTGTCTGGCACACTAACGAGCTCTTGGTTCCTCAAAACTTTCAGCCTTTGATCCTGTGAGTTTTGGAACCTGGCCAGTTCCCACCTCACAGAGATTTAATAGCCTAAGGCCAGCTGCATAACGCTGGACTGCATGTTGGGAGGGGTTGCTGTGCCTTTTTAAGTCCTCCAAAAAAGAAAGGAGAAGGGATCCAACTGGAGAGAGAGAAGAAGGGATCCAACTGGAAGGAGAAGAAATTCCACCAGAGAAGGAGAAATTCAACCAGGGAAGAAGGAATCTGATGCTTTGAGCGAGAAGAAGGAATTTGACTTGTGGGGAAGAAAGCTGACTCTCACCCATGTTTTTTACCCTACCCTCGGTGTTGCTCCTTTTACCTGAGGATAGGTGTTGAAGGTGTTGATGCTGTTTTGAGTAAAGAAGAAGGATTTTGAAGGTGATGATGGTGCTTTGAGGAGAAAGACTCTTACCTATGTGTTTACCCCATTCTTGGTGTTGCTTATTTTACCCAAGGCTGGGTGTTGGAGGTAATGATGGTGCTTTGAGTGCACCTGCAAACCTGTGTTGTGTTATCCGGTGTTGATTGGTGAGTGCTTATTGGGCTGGAGCCGCTCTCTCTTTCTTTCTTCTATATTATTGATTCATTATATACAATATTCAATATTGAAAAGTATAACTGTTGCTTGCTTATTGTTGTATTATTTCATATTAAAGCTTATAAAACCCATCCTGTTGTGAGGCTGATGATTCACCCCACGAATCTGCCTAGATAAATTAGTCTGGGATCCAGACCAAGACACGGAGGCTCCTACATATTGCACACTCAAAACTATTTTTAAAATTAAAGCTATAACCCAAACAACCCTTTAGGACAAAATGAAGGCTAGATCTAAGAGCACTCCAAAACAGACTAAAGAATCTCTGTCACTTAATGAGCCTAGAAACAGGCAAAGTAAAAGTCAAACACAGTGCACAATTCAAATTCATTCCACATCAGAGCTTCTCTAATTGAAAATTCTTGAGTCAGTGAATTAGTGAATCTTTGAAATTGTAATGTCAAAATATCACTTCTTATAGTATGTTCACTTAGTAAATTTTTCAATGAGAAAGTCATTTTTCTGACAAAAAATGTTAGAACAATAAAATTTTGGTTATTATGATGAAAAGTTGTTAATTGTATAGTTGGATTAAGAATTATGAATATAGCTGGGTGCAGTGGCACATTCCTGTAATACCAGTGGCTTGGGAGGCTGAGGCAGGAGGATTGGGAGTTCAAAGCTAGCCTCAGCAGAAAAAAAGTGAGGCAGTAAGCAATTCAGTGATACCCTGTCTCTAAATAAAATAGAAAATAGAGCTGAGGATGTGGCTCAGTGGTCGAGGGGCCCTGAGTTCAATCCCTGGTACAAAAAAAAAAAAAAAAAGAACAGAAAGAAAGAATTATAAATACAAAAAAATAATCATGAATATGGCCAGCTACAATGGCTCATGCCTATAGTTCTGGCAGCTTGGGAGGCTGAGGCAGGAAGATGGTGAGTTCAAAGCCAGCCTCAGCAATTTAGAGAGGACCTAAGCAACTCAGCGAGACTTGAGTATAAAAAAGGACTGGGGATATGGCTCAGTGGTTAAATTCCCTTGGGTTCAATCCCCCATATAAATGAATCATGAATACAAAAAATTGAGTCAACTGTGTTGAAATTCCATTCTGACATTGTGTGTGTGTATGATATTGGGATTAAACGTAGGGCCTCACATGTCCTAGACAAGTGTTCTACCACTGAGCTGCACCCCACCCACCATCCCTTTTAAATTTGAGACAGTCTCACTAGGTTGCTGGCCTCAAACTTGTGATCCTCCGGCCTCGGTCTTCTTAGTAGTCGGGTGTTTTAGTCAGCTTTTTTGCTGTTGTGACTAAAGGATCCAACCAGAATAACTTTAGAAGAGGAAAAGTTTATTTGGGGGCTCATGGCTGCAGAGCTCTCAATCCGCAGACAGCATGCTCCATTCCTCTAGCTCCAGGTGTCATGGAGGAAGAGTGTGGTTGGGAGAAGCTACTCACATGATGATCTGCAAGCAGAGAGAGACGCCACTCACCAGGTACAAAATATATACCCCATAGCCACGCCTCCAATTCCCACCTTGTCCAGCCACAACCACCACATCAATTACCACTTAGTTAATCCCTATCAGGGGATTAATCACTGATTGGGTTAAGACTCTCACAACCCAATTATTTATCCTCTGAACCTTCTTGCATGGTTTCACACGTGAGCTTTTGGGGGACGCCTCACATCCTAACCATAACACTGGATTACAGGTGTGTACCGCCATGCCTGGCTCATTCTAAAACCTTTAAACACTTCCTAAAGCCTCGTTAAATGTTTCTGCCAAATCTTAGCTATCATCACTGGGAAAGGAAGGAAGAGTGTGAGCCCATCTTTGGCTGTAAGCCATAAAAAAGAAGGGGAAGCTACTTAGAACATGAAACATCATAAGGCATCCTAAAAACTTCTAAAGAGGGGAAGGGGAAAAAAAGAAAACTTATAAACAAAAGATTAACAATCGGAATGGAATTAAACTTAGCAGTGCACGAAAGCTGAAAAGCAATGGAAAAAGCCCTCAGAACTATGAGAAAAAATCCAGCCCTGAAAGAGTTTCTTTATTATTCACATGGTTTTTGTTGTTATTATTATTGGTAATATTATTATTAATATTCATATTATTATCTTGGGTTGAAAACAGGGTGTTCTACCACTAATCTATGTCCCAGCCTCTCTTTTAAAATTTAATCTGTAAATTTTAGTTGTCAATTGGTTTATGTTTTATATTTATTCATCACAATTTCCCTAAATGATGATATCCAAAAATGCAAAGTTCAATAAAAGATGTGTGAAAAATAAATGCCTCAGGCTGGCCTTGAATTTGCAATCCTCCTGCCACAGCCTCCTGAATTGCCAGAAATTACAGGCATATGCCGCCACACCCAGCTTCAAATTTTTTTAAAAAGACAATAATGGGCTGGGTGCAGTGGTACCTGTCTGTAATCCCAGAGGCTTAGGAGGCTGAGGCAGAAAGATCCTGAGTTCAAAGCCAGCCTTAGCACTAAGCAACTCAGTGAGACCCTGTCTCCAGATAAAACACCAAATAGTGCTGGGGATGTGGCTCTGTGGTTGAAAGCCCCTGAGTTCAATCCCTGGTGAGCACCCCCCCCCCAAAAAAGACAATTATAGTGTATAGCTTTATGATTATGTGTATTCTCAGCCTCTCTCTAGCCTGCAAAGTCTATAGAAACTGTTTTTTTTTGCATATTTTTAGTGTTATAACCACAATAAAGGGTCATCTGTATTAAAATTCTAGAGAACCAGGGATCTCTGAAATAAAAGGATTTACTGAGCCAAGGATTTACAAATACCAAACAGAAAGAATGGACCAGGATTGGGACAAATTCCTAAGCCAGCAGCAGTAAGGCTGGGCAGCAGTTGGAAAAATGTCTACCGGATCTAGAAAACCAGAGTGTTTTTAATGAAAATCTAGGGAGAAGAAAGCACCACTTGCTTATGTTGTCTGTGGGCAAAGTGGGTGGGGCAAGTACTTGTTGCCTTTTGATTTTTGGGTTTGTAAGCAGAACGCAAAGATGCCTGGATGTTCCTCCTCCACGTGGGGCGCTGAGTTAAGGATTCTAACATATATTTAGATAGTCGTGGTTTCTTCTCTCTCTCTCTCTTTTATTTTTTAGTTTATTTCTTTTTGGTACTGGAGATTTAAGCCAAGGGCACTTTACCACTGAGCTGCATCCCCAACCCTTTTTTATTTTTCTTTTGAGATACAGCCTTTCTACATTGCTGAGACTGGCCTTCATCTTGCAATCCTCCTGCCTCCACCTCCAAAGTTGCTAGGATTACAGTTGAGTGCCACTGCACCTGATTTTCTTTTTCTTTGGTTTGGTTGTCCTGAAACTGTTAACTGAATAGCTTCTCCTATCTCTGTACCTCTCTTCATTCTTGACCTGTAACTAAAATTAGAATATCTTTGAATTTTTCTCTTAAAATTTGTCATAGACTTTAATGACTAGATGTCTTGGAGGTTATAAGGCCCTACTTGAGTAGCCCTATTTTCTTTGGTATTCTCCTCCTCCAAATAATTTATTCCCTTTTTTCCCTTTTACAACACCTACGTTGCTTGAGCCATTGTCTTTTCAACTAGGTTGCAGGGCCAGAAGCTGAGCTTAATCACTTTTGCTACCACAGATCTTTAACATTATAGGTGCTAGTAGCTATGCACCAAATGTTGTTGCACACTCAGTAATCTCATATTTTTGGAAATTTTTCTAAAAAATTTTTCATTTATGGCTGGGCATGATGGTACATGCCTGTAATTCCAAATACTCAGGAGGCTGAGGCAGGAGGATCACAAGTTTGAGGCTAGTCTGGGTAACTTAGTGAGACACTGTCTCAAAATAAAAAAGAAAAGCAGGGAGCTGGGGATGCAGCTCAGTGTGGTAGAGTGCTTGCCTAGCGTGCACTGCTCCTCCCTCAAAGGAAAAAGAGGAAACATCCTTTCAGAACTTACACGTTCCCACAGAACCCACAGCAAAAGAAGTTCATATAGAAATCATGAGCTCCAATCATATTTTACTCCCTGACCATATTTTCCTTCCTTTATATGCATATCAATCATTAAGAGAAATAACTAGTTATTACACCCAATTCATTATTCATTGCTCATAAATATTTGAAGTGAATCACTCCGGATGAGATATGATAATAAAATATGCAATTTTAAGTCTTGCTTTCTATTGGAATAATTGACTTGAGAAATTTGTAGACCTTCACATCTAAATTCTACAACAAATGACTCCAGTTTGTTCCTCACGCTGATAAATTCCATTCCTTGAAAATAGAAAACGATATTTGCTTAGCCGTTCTAGATATCATCAACTGCATGACTTGTAGTTGCTTTCTCCTAATACATTTTATAAGAGCATAGTGTTATAAAATTATTATTGTAGCAGTGAGAGAATAAACCAGTTTGATTTAGAATCTATGGCAAAAATTTTAATTACATTTATTTCTGGCCCCAAAATTCTACTCCAAGAATTTTTTAAATTTATTTTTTTAAATGCATTTCAAGTCATAATATATAGAGAGAGCTCAATTTTCCATCTCTCTGATTGCAAACAAGATAGAGTCACATGTAACTAGGGTAGTGATGTCCATCTCATTCCACCATTTTTGCTACTCCCCTACCCCTCCTCTCCCCCACCTCCCCCCTGCCCCATCCAAAGTTCCTCCATTTCTCCCATGCTCCCCACCCCCACCCCCCAGGATTTTGTTTTATGGAAAAAAGTATGCACAAATATAAATAATTGCTTGTATAGAAATTAAAAAATAAGAGCAATAATTACAATAGACAAAAGGTAGAAACAACCTATAAACCCATGTTAAAAGTTCACTTAAATAAATTTTTTTAACTATACAATGAAATACTGCCTAGCCTTTAAATATTTTCTTGTTAGAATGTAAGACAGGAAAATCCTTACAAACAGGTGGAAAAAAGGAAAGAAAATAAAAAAGGAACAAAACAGGAAGAAAGGAGAAGAGGATGAAATGAAGGGAAGGAAGGAAAGAGGACCTTCTGGAAGTCTATACAGAAAAATATTTCAGTGGTCTTTTTCTTTTCCTTTTTTTTTTTTTTTTTTGGTCCTGGAGATTGAACTCAGGGGCACTCGACCACTGAGCCACATTCCCAGCCCTATTTTGTGTTTTATGTAGAGACAGGGTCTCACTGAGTTGCTTAGTGCCTCGCATTTGCTGAGGCTGGCTTTGAACTCGTGATTCTTCTGTCTCAGCCTCCCAAAGTGCTGGGATTATAGGAGTATGCCACTGTGCCTGGATCAGTGGTCTTTTTCTGAGACTACAGGTGATTCATTTTCTCCTGTGTGTTTTTCTGCATTTTCAATACATAGTTGTTTTTTTTTTTTTAATCAGGCAAAATATTTTAATAAATAAAGTCAAAGTAACCAAGAGTGAAGCCTACTGTAGACTGTGGACTTTGGGGGCTAATGATATATTACTGGAAGTTCACCAATGGTAACATTTTGATGGGGGATGCTAATAATGGGGAGGCTGTCATGTGGCAGGGACTGCATGAAACATTTCTGTACCTTCTATTCAATTTTTCTATGAATCTCAAATTGCTCTAGAACTAAAGTCTATTCAAATAAATCAGTAAAAATGAAAAATTAGATGGGCACAGTGGTGTATGCCTATTATCTCAGAGGCTCGGGAGGCTGAGGCAGGAGAATCGCGAGTTCAAAGACAGCCTCAGCAAAAGCAAGGTGCTAAGCAACTCAGTGAGACCCTGTCTCTAAATGAAATATTTTAAAAAGGCCTGAGGATGTGGCTCAGTGGTTGAGTGCCCTTGAGTTTAATTCCGGGTACCCCTTCTCCCCCCAAAAAAACTTAAAAGGAAAGTAGGGAAGCAAGCAGTAGTACTAGTGGATGCAGAGGCTAATCTCCAAAATTTGTTCATTAGCTTTGTCTTGATTCTCTCTTCTTCCTCTTCCTCCAAACCTTCTTCTAAACATTAGGGCTGCACTTACCTATAATAACTTTACATTTTGTGTAGCTCTTTTGTGAATTTATAAAACATTTTTCTATTCACAAGAAATAAAATAGTCTCAAATTTGAGAAAAAAGTGGTTTAGAACTGAATTTTGTTATATAATTAAACTCTTTTCTGGGACATATCTAGCATTTCTGAGAAATTATTTTGAGCAATTTTCTGATAGACTTTTGTTATGAGGTGGAAAAAACCCAACTGTTTTTCCTACTCTCTCCTCGACATCAATACAGAATACTTCTGTGACCCCAGATGTGTGGGAGGTTTTTACCAGATGCCAAGCAAACAATCAATTCTCCATATTCTGTAACAGACGCCAGCTGTGAATCCTCTAATTTTATTTCATTCTGACACTGTCTACCTGGAGATAGGGTCAGATCTCACAGGTAGAAGGCTCAGTCCAAAAAGACTGCTCCCACCCCTACTTCAGATGTCAATTGTCAATTTCTAACTGACCAGCTAGCTGTGAAGTGAATTTCCCATGAAGTCTTCCTTGGGTTTGATAATTTACTAGAGCAGCTCACAGGACTCAGGAAAACACTTCACTTCCATCTATCTATCTATCTATCTATCTATCTATCTATTCATTCATTTATTATACTGGAGATTGAATCCAGGGGTGCTTTACCACTGAGCTATATCCCCACCTCTTTTTAAAATTTTCTATTTCGAGAGGGGGGAGGTCTCACTAAATTTCTGAGACTGGCCTCAAACTTGTGATCCTCCTGTCTCAACCTCCTGAGTTGCTGGAATTAAAAACATGAGCCACCATGCCTGGCTACTTTTAGTCATTTGTTACAAAAGATATTAAAAAGGATACAGATGAACATCCAGGTGAAATAGAAGCATAGGGCCAAGTATGTAGGAAAGGATGAGGAGCATCCAGCCCCCATCCCATCTCTCTCTTTTTTTAAAAAATATTTTATTTAGTTGTAGATGAACACAATATCTTTATTTATTTTATGTGGTGCTGAGGATCGAACCCAGTGCCTCACATATGCGAGGCAAGCGCTCAACCACTGAGCCATAACCCCAGCCCCCCCCATCCCATCTCTTTATCACACAGAAGATTCTCTTTAGAGATTCCAAGGGGTTTACGAGCTATATATTAGCAAATAGGGAGAAAAACCAGATACATATTTCACAGTATCACAACTTCCATGAAATTAACAGTTTCGTTAAGCCAGGACTTTTGGGAGAAATGACTGATCTTAGATTTGGGACATATAAAATGATTCTGGAAACTATCTTACCATAAAACATTGTAGCAGCTGTCTTCCCAGTGTAACACCTGCTGCTTTCAAATTGGAAAAATTGAAGAAGACTCCGCCATTGTTCTGCTAACCTGTTCTTTAAGTTATTTCTCTAGGTCAGCCTCCTGCAGGCAATCATCTTATGCTGAGAATGGACTCTTTTGGGAACTACCCTACCTCAATGTCCGGCCCCCTAGTGTCAGAATATCAGCAGGAGCTGAAAATCAGATTTGCAACTCTATTCAGCCTGATACATATGCATATCTCTGGGCCCCCTGATTTTGTTCTTCTCATATTTAATTCTAATGCTTCTGGGGGTTTGGTTTGACCAAGCTACAAATAAATTTATTTTATTTTTTATTTTTTGGTGCTGGAATTGAACTCAGGGGTACTCGATGACTGAGCCACATCCCCAGCCCTATATTTTGTGTTTTATTTAGAGACAGGGTCTCACTGAGTTGCTTAGCAGCTTGCCGTTGCTGAGGTTGGCTTTGAATTTGCAATTCTCCTGTCTCAGCCTCCCACAGTGCTGGGATTACAGGCATGTGCCTCTGCGCCCGGCTAAATTCATTTTTTATACCATTTTTCAATTACTCCTTATTAGGCATGTAACAGAATCCAGTCTGTTGAGACCCTCAGTGTCAAACCTGTGCGTCCCCAGTGGCAGAATTTGCTGACCACGAATGGACCTAGTGCCTTCTGGTGTTGTCATTTGATAAGATGATCCCAGGGGCTTCGCCTGTGGCCTAGTCATCCCTGAATAAAGGGAACAGACTAACATGGTCCTTCAAACTGCAAAACTTGGTCTCTTTTTTTTTTTTTGCCTTTGAGCTAGTGTTGATTGCCCTTGCTGCTTTTGATGAAACAGAAAAATGATTTTTAAAAAAATCTAAGGACCCAGATTAGACACCTGATACATTCTTCCCAACAGTGCATGTTGGGTCTTGGCCTTCATTTATTTTCTTGTTATTTGGGTCTCTTCTGAACAATCTGGGACTCTCTTGCGCCAATTTTTGGGGACCAGCCCTTTGAGTAACAGGAAAGCTTGGATCTTTATGGCTTTGGTACTGGCTTGGGACGTAAAGGGGCATAGAGAAACCAGGAGGTTTGGAGATCTCTGTTGTTATTTGCACAAGAATGGAAATTGCTAATTCTATCCAGGAGCTCCCTAAAAATATTTTTGACTGACTTGTATAAACCTATGACTTAGGAAAAGGTAATTTTATTTTTGTGGTATTGTATGGTCTGTATAACTGAAAGTGCATTCTGATTTAATGTAACTTTTTTGTGTGTTCTTCATATCTATTAAATTGGCTATTGGCTTAACAGAGGCTAAAAAAATTGATAGCTGGCAACAGCAGTCTCAATAGACCCTTACATGAGGGTCTTCAGATGCCAAAGATAAGAGATAGATGCTCCATCTGGCCCACTTTGAATGACGGTAAACGACTAAGGTCCGCCCCTCCCCCTCAATACTAAAGATTGAATTCAGGATGTTCTTCAACTGAGCTGCATCCCCGGTCTTTTTTTTTTTTTTTTAAAGACAGGGTCTTGCTAAATTACCTTGATTGGCCTTGAATTTTTGATCCTTCTACCTCCCAAGTCACTGGGATTGCAGGCCTGTGTCATCACGCCCAGTGGTGACTTGCATCTGAATGGAGGAGTCAAGGCAACTTTCCTATGATGTGCAGAGGTCTCATCAGATTCCACTTCAGAAGAACACACTCTATTCCCAGGTTGGAAGGAACTCTGAAAGCTCATCCAGGAGGTGCATACTAAGCCCAGCATAGTGGTACATGCCTGTAATCCCAGTGGATTTGAGAAGCTGAGGCAGGAAGATCTCAAGTTTGAGGCCAGATTCAGTAATTTAGCAAAACTCTGTCTCAAAAATAAAATAAAGAGCCAGGTGCAGTGGTGCATGCCTGTAATCCCAGCACTTTGGGAGGCTGAGACAGGAGAATTGGGAGCTCATAGCCAGCCTCAGCAACAGCAAGGCACTAATCAACGCAGTGAGACCCTGTCTCTACATAAAATACAAAATAAGGCTGGGGATGTTGCTCAGTGGTCGAGTATCTCTGAGTTTAATGCCTGGTACCAAAAAATAAATAAAATAAAATAGGTAGCTGTAGTTGTTAATTTGAAGTGTCAGTTTGATTGGATTAAGAGATGTGGATGATTAAGAGGCTTCTGGATGTGTCATTGAGGATATGTCTAGCAATGATTGGCATGTGGGATAGTGCACTGGAGTGGATGCCCTCCCTAAGCATGGGCAGCACCATCCAATGAATTGGAGGCTTGGATGGGATAAAAGTTGGAAGATCAAGGAAGCAGCAGCAGTAACTGCAAGCTCAATTCTTCTTGAACAGGTTCTAGATTGCTTCTGTGATCGCCTGAAGACATCAGGGGACACTCAGGCTCCTTCATTCTTCCCAAACAGACTCCAGGAAGTTTCCAGAAGCCTTCAGTTTCAGACTGATGTGGCATCATTGATCCATGTTGTTCTGAGACTTCAGAATCTTGGACTGAGCAGCTACTGGTGCTTCTAGCTCTCCAGCCTACAGATACCCATTGTGGACTCTTCAGCTTCTGGTTGTATAAGCCAATCTAATAAATCCCCTTTTTATAATCATACTTCCTGTTGGTTCTGTTCCTCTAGAGAACCCTGACTAATACAGTAGCTCAGTGGTAGAGTGCCTGTGGTTTTAATCTCCAGTAATACATCTATATACCCACACAAACCAAAACCCAAACAAAACAAAAAGACACAAAAGCACCCCAACTCCTCTGTCACAAGCAAGCTAAGTCATTAACATAGACTAAACAAGGTTTTGTCTTTCCATAATGTCACTGAATAGCAATAAATTCATAAGCTATACCACTTTCACCAGTTCATTGAATCTTTGGGCGGTCACCTGGTAGTCATAAGCTGGGCAAACACAAATTCTTTTATTCCAATGTTAATTTGTAATATCTTTAACATGCAAGTCACACATCACCCTTTACACAATTATATATATTTAAGTTACAGAAGTGCTAAGATAAGATTAAAACTGCTGCAGGTTTATAGGACACTGAGCCAAGAGCACAGGCAGAGAGAAATATGAATGCAGAGTCAAAGAATCGCTATAGGGAGTCTGACAAGGATTTTAAGGAACCAGCTGAGGAACTTGTTCAGGTGCAGAATTTTCAAAGTGTAGGAACTTATTCTAGGTCAAGCACCAATGGACAGCAGTTCTAGGGGGTCAGCTTGAAGCATCGGCTTGAGATGTCAGCTTGGAGTGGGTCATGCATGGTTGCTGTTGTGGTTTGGATGTGAGGTGTCCCCCAAAAGCTCATGTGTGGGAAAATGCAAGAAGGTTTAGAGGAGAAATTATTGGGGTATTAGAGCCTTAACCCAATCAATGAATTAATCTCCTGATAGGGATTAACTGAGTGGTAAGTGAAGGCAGGTAGGGTGTGGCTGGAGGAGGTGGCTCACTGGGATGTGACTTTGGGGTATATAATCTGGTGAGTGGAGTCTCTCTCTGCTGTCTGATCATCATGTGAGCCACTTTTTCCCACCACACTCTTCCGCCATGATGTTCTGCCTCACCTTGGCCACTGAGAAATTGAGCCTGCTGTCTATGGACTGAGACCTCTCTAACCATGAGCCCCCAAATAAACTTTTCCTCATCTAAATTGTTCTTGTCAGGTCTTTGAGTCACAGCTGCAGAAAAAGCTGACTAAAACAGTCATCATGGGCAGGAGAAACTGCATTCTGCCAAAGCTCAATGGGTCAAGAATTTGGAAGTTTGTCACTGTGGCAATTTTTCTGAGTAAGGCTCATGACGAGTGACCAGGTGATAGAGTCAAGGTGCTGAAGTGTTCCATGTCAGGGTGCTTTTATGAGCCTTGAATGAGGGAGTTGCCTCATTTGGTGGTCTGTGATAAGCTCATGGGCCTGATTTTTCCAATATGAGTTGGATATGCCTATGCATCCATGTGCTTCTGGTTAATTTGATAAGTTCACATGTGGTCAGTTTCATTAGCATGATTAATTTACTTATAAATTTGTGCCTTATGGCTGTGCCAGGCACATAGTGGTTATTTTGGTTATTTACTTGTACAAACGAGGTATGGAATCATTCCACCTCAGCACTTAAACTCAAAATGGAGTAGTTTATGGTAAACTACTATCTTATAAAATGGAGTAACACAAGCACAGGCACAGCCTGAAAACCGCTGTTCTGTGCACATGGCATAACTGTAAGCAGGGCACAAACTGCTCTTCACACTCCTCTCTACAAAAAAGAACACCAAAACCTGGGAGGTACACCTTGGGGGGAGTGATTATCCTGCATCTTGAGCTAATCTACCACCCGTTAGTGGCGTTCAGGGCTTTCTAAGGCATGGAAAAGAAGGCATGTGGCCCACTGGTGACACTCTGGGAAGAAATTCCTAGAAGCAGCATGTACTGACCCAACATACCTCCTAAGCATCTGCTTGAGCATCAGTCAAACTGCTAACAAAATTGAGCAGAGTTTAATCGAAACTCGCCAAAGTGGAGTGCCTTGGAGACAGACTACTGAGGGTATAAGAACCAGCTTGAAAGGGCTTCCACTGAATAAAGGGACAATTGAAATATCAGGAAGAATGGGCTGTCTCTCTGCTGCCATGGAGTTATGTGCAGGAGGAGGCTGGGGTGTGTCCCAGATTTATCGTCACCTGTGACCCAATGCCATGGCCAAAGAAAGCGTTGCTGCTGGAGGTGTAATGGACTTCTGCTTCATAAGAGGTGAAGACTACCCTCATCCATGATGGTCTTGCATGTGGAATTCACAAAGTTACCAAAGCCTTCTACAAGCACCAATTCCATCCTGATGAGCTTGTATCCAACTCTAACGAGCTTATGTATGTCAAGTTAGTGGGGCTCTTTCTGTTGAGCACAAAATCAGCCTAATTAAGGTTTCTGGCAACAAGAAACTGGGAGAATGAGCTGGGCGTGGTCATGCACACCTGTAATCCCAGTGACTCAGGAGGCAGTCACCCAGTGACTCAGGAGGCAGATACAGGAGGATTGCGAGTTTGAGGACAGTTTCAGGAACTTAGGGAAACCCTAGGAAACTTAGTGAGACACTGTCTCAAAATAGAAAGGACTGGGGGTGTAGCTCAGTGGTAGAGTGCCCCTGGGTTCAATGGTACAATTCCCAGTACCTCAAGAAAAGAAAGAAAAAAAGAAAAAAACAAAAGAACAGGGGAATGATTGAGAGGGAAAACCCTAGAAAGTGGTTGGATACAGTTGTGTAGCAGTTAAGGATATGGTAAAGAACCTCAGGCCAAAGATGTCATTAAAGATACTTCAAATGCAAGAAATGAGCAAATAAAAAAAATGTGATTTATACACACACACACACACACACAAAGAATGAGGCCAGGCATGGCGGTACATATCTGTAATCCTGGCTACTTGGGATGCTGAGGTGGGAGGATCATGAATTGGAGTCAGCCTGGGTAGTCCTATTTATTTATTTATTTGCTTATTTATTTATTTATTTTTGGTACTGGGGATTGAACTCAGGGGTACTCGACCACTGAGCTACATCCCCAGCCCTATTTTGTGTTTTATGTAGAGACAGGGTCTCACTGAGTTGCTTAGTGTCTTGCTGTTGCTGATGCTAGCTTTGAACTCATGATTCTCCTGTCTCAGCCTCCCTAAGTGCTGGGATTACAGGCTTGTGCCACCGTGCCTGGCTTTCCTTTTTATTTTTTATTCTGAAACAGAGTCTCATTAAGATGCTGAGACTGGCATCCAACTTGTGATCTTCCTGCCTCCGTCTCCTGAGCAGCTGGGATTACAGGTGTGCACCATTTCACCCAGCTGCAGTTAATATCTTAAATATTAAGGTGTGGCTTTTCTCTGCAATTAAGAATACTGTGTGAAGATAAATAAAACTAAAGGCACATTGCAAAGGACAAGGTAACCCATTAGGGCAGCTTCAATAATATAGTTTCCCACTAACTTTTCACCTAATCATCCTTGCAGTCATTGGTGATTGCTTATTGGATCCATTATTTCACTAAGGATATGTGGTATATTGTAGTTTTATTTATTCTTCTCTCTTTACAACCTGGAATTCTTCAATAAGAAAGAACTATTCCACATGTTCTCCTGAAGTATAGTTCTTATAAGAAAGACAGGATTAATACTTCATTCTTTGCCTTTTGTCAGTTGGCAGATTAAGCTGTTTCTCAGTATCCTCCAGATGTAGTGCCAGGTATGGTGGTGCAAGCCTGTAATCCCAGCACTTTGGGGGGCTGATACAGGAAAATTGAAAGTTCAAAGCCAGCTTCAGCAGTGGTGAGGTGCTAAGCAACTCAGTGAGACCCTGTCTCTAAATAAAACACAAAACAGGGCTGGGGATGTGGCTCAGTGGTCGAGTACCCCAAGTTCAATCCTCGGTACCAAAAAAAAAAAAAAATTGATGATGTAGTTTTGTATCAGCTCTCACTAAGAACTCTTGGATTTCACCCATATTGGTATGCTTTGATTCACTGATTTGATTCACTGCAATTACCATTCTTTTCTTCTGTTTTCTTATTTTCTTGGTGGGAGCTTGGGTACCAAACACAGGGCCTCATCCAAGCAGGGCTGGTGATCTACCAGAGTTAAAACTAACTTCCTTCCTTCCTTCCTTCCTTTCTTTTCTTTTCCTTTCTTTTTTCTTTCTTTTTGCCAGTACTGAGAACTAAACCCAGGACCTGGTGGGTTTAAACTACCAGAGTTAAAAGTCTTCCTTCCTTTCTTCCTTCCTTCTTTTTTTCTTTTTGCCAGTACTGAGGATTAAACCCAGGGCCTCATACATGCTAGGCAAGCACTCTACCACTAAGCTACATTCCCAATGTTTTTATTTTATTATTTTTATTTAGAGACAGGGTCTTGCTAGATTGTGGAGGCTGATCTTCAACTTGAGATCTTCCTGCCTCAGCTTCTGGAGTCCCTGAGATTGTAGGCAAGTGACATTGTGCTCAGGTAAACCCTTCGCTTTTGGTTGTCAGCTAAGATGGTCCTTAGGAAGGTAGTCAGGCCATTTTTCAATCAGCTAGTTTATCATAACAAAGTTTTTTTCCTGCCCCCACTTGCCTCTTGACTAACTGGCTTCCATAATGGGGCAATTCAACCAGGCCTTTGTGTTGCTGAAATCTCGTCCCTTGTCCCGGATGCCAATGCAATAACAAGGACATGATTTTGAGAAAAAGGAAAAAGAAAGTTTATTGCTTTACTAGCAAAGGAGAAACACAGGGGACTTCTGTCCCAGAGGCTATGATTCTGCCTCTCAGCAGGAACAGGGGGCTTTTAAAGAGGTGATTCAAAGGGTATATTCCATGCGTTCTCTGTTGGAGTTATAATTCACTTGCTAATTTGGGAGATAGCCATTCCTGAGATCTTCCAGTGCCATCCCCAAAGTCTGGATTACTTCATTCTTATTGTGGGTGTGTGCTAGGATGTGGGAGGGAGGTGATCCTGTTTCCCTTGAGATTATGGAGGAGGAGAGATTAGGAAGGATCCGGGAGAGGAAGAGAAAGAAACATGTCCATTTTAAAAATCAGTTGCAGTGGGAGAGAAGCAAGGGCTGTATTCAAAGTATAACGTGGACACTGTTACATTTGTACAATAATATAATGAATGGATCAGGCCAGGAGCATTAGAAACCAAAGATCAGCATTAGCTTCACAAAACAGGTATTAAATATTTCGTGCCTCTTGATGGAATATAACAGGGAGTACGCAACCAAAGTGGTGGTGCTCACCTGTGCTCCTGTGACTGCAAGTTGGAGGCCAGCCTGAGCAATTTAGTGAGACCCCGGCTCAAAATAAAAAATAAAAAGGACTGGGGATATAGCTCAGTGGTAAGGTGTCCCTGGATTCAATCCTGGTACCATAAAACAAGCAAAAAGCAAAAATATAATAGAGAATGCACAATACCACCAACTTATTTTTTAAAATTAGACTTGAATCTGATTGAACCATTAGACTTCATTAATTTACAAGAAATTCAGAGAATTGAAGAATGTGGTGTTTGTGTTGTGCAAACCATCGAGACACAATTGGCAAAATCAAGAATTTAAAAAATTCTATAGAAACACAAATAACTTTGGTTCTTCCCTACCACAAGCAGGAAAATGGCCAGGGCATAAAAATAGAAAGGGAAACTATAGATTAAAGGAGACTTAAGAAATATGTCCACAGATGCAATGAAAAGATCTCATTTGGATCTTGATTGGAACACACCATTATGAAACCTAAACATTTGTGAAATGAAAGACAAGTTCCTAACATTGGATAGTTCATGATTCTAAGAAAGTATTGCTCATTTTTTTAAAGTTATGTTAAGAAGGTGAGAGTGAGAGAATATCTTAGAAAAATAAACAGATTTTTATAGTGAAGGATAAATTTTCCTCTACCTTCTCAGATTCTCTGGTTGTCTTCAAAATAAATTTATAATAGGCAAATTAACAAGAAAAAAAGTACACAAATTTGAGGATAAAAGTTTTGCATGGTGAGGGTAGGGAGTGCCTCACAGAGAGAAAACCCTCAAAGAAACAAACAGGGTTAGCCAGGTGTGGTGGCACATGCCTGTAATCCCAGTGGCTCAGGAGGCTGAGACAGGAGATTCCAAGTTCAAAGTCAGCCTCAGTAATGTAGTGAGGCCCTAAGCAACTTAGCAAGACCCTATCTCAAAATAAAATATAAAAAAGGCTGGGGATGTGGCTGAGTGGTTAAGTGCTCCCAGGTTCCATCCCTGGTATTATAATAATATAATAATAATAATAATAAAAGAAATAACCAGGATTATAAGCTTTTATACTACTCAGGCAAAAGAAGATAAATAGGATAAATGTAAAGAGAAATGACAAGACAAAGAAAAGGAACTTTGAGCTTCCAGGGTGGGCAAGTTATAGGAATGTAAACTGGGCATGTCATTAATGTGGACCAGACACTTTTGTGTCTTTCCATCACATCAAAACTTATGGAATACCAAGACATCCACGGGCTATACCACTTTCATTGGTGGCAGTTGTGCGAATATGTGTGAGTCACCTGATAGACACAAACCAGGTAAACACAAGTTTTTTACTCAAATGTTAATTTCAAATATCTGTAACACTCAAGTCACATTTTACACAATTGTACATATAGGTTACAGAAAGGGCTAAGGCAGCTGCAGGGGTTCAAGAGGTGAACTGAGGGCAAAGGCAGAGAGCAGGTATGAATACAGAGTCCCTGTAGGTGGTCAGACAAGGTTAGGAACTAGCCAAGAACTTGTTCAACCACAGAGCGGTCAAAGCACGGGAACTTATTCCAGGCCAAGGTCTGGAAGGCTGGCGATTTCAGAGTGTTATCTTGGAGTGTCAATTTGAGGTGTCAATTTGAGGTCATGCATGGTTGTCACAGGCAGGAGCAACCTCACTCTGCTAAAGCCTGAAGACAGATTCAAAAATTCATCACTATGGAAATTTTCCTGGACAGGGTCATGATGAATGAACCAGTGACAGGATCAGGGTGCTCCTGTGTCCAGTCTTGGGGTGCTCTTCCTTTTATGGGCTCCAAATAAAGGGGTTGCTTCATTTGATGAGCTGGTGTGCTTGATAAGCTTGTGGGCCTGGTCTTTCCCATATGAGTTTGAAATGCCCACACATCCACATGTTTCCAGTTAAGTCAACAAATTCATGGGTGATCATTTTTATTAGCATGATTAATTTATTCATCAGTTTGTGCCAGGCAGATGTGGTTGTTTACATATACAAACAAGGTGTAGAGTTATTCCACCTCAGCACTTACACTCAGAAGTGCTGAGTGTAAGTAGCTGATGACAAACTATTGCCTTATAAAATGGAGTGCCACAGGTTTAAAGACAGCCTGAAAACTGCTGTTCTATACATCATGGAGTAGCTCAGAGCAGGGCACAACCTGCTTTCTACAGTGATACATGCTTGTAGTCCAAGCTACTTGGGAGGCTGAGGCAGGAAGATCTCAAGTTCAAGGCCAGCCTTAGCAGCATACCAAGACACCATCTCAAAAATAAAAAGATAAATAAATAAAATTAAAAACTGGGATGTAGCTCATTGGTAAAGCACCCCAGGTTCTATCACCAGTACCAAAAATTAATTAACAAAACACAATAAATAATAAATAAAAATAAAAAGGTCTGGGGATGTAGCTCAGTGGCACAATGCCTTGGGTTTAATTCCCAGTGCTGCAAAGAAAAAAATTACAGAACAGCAAATATATTGGAAACTAATGGTACATAAGAGTTAATTAGGAGAGTTCATTTGTGTAGGCTTTCTTGGTAGTATCTGGTTTTGGGGATGTTATTCTCTCCCTGGAATGGGAAGTATGTGTGTATGGGGGTTACCACTCATAAGGGGACTATGATCTGCTTCTAGGCAGATGGGATGCCAGAGAGCTCCTTCAGTGTCTGCTTTCCCTTAATTGCTTTCAGCTTAAAATAATCTTTATGCTAGTGAGGCATAGTTAGGGGTGGCATATTGTATGTATATTTGAAACTCTCTCTCTCTCTCTCTCTCTCTATATATATATATATGTATATATATATATTTTTTAGTTGTTTTTGCAGTGCTGGGGATTGAACACCCAGGGCCTTGCACATCTAGGCACTCTACCACTGAGCTATACCCCTAGCTCAATAAAATGTTTTAAAATAAAAAGTCCACACTATAACTAAATGCAATGCAATCGCCTCTCGCTGACTGCAATGCTGATAAGCACAACCAGGAGATAAAAGAATAAAGGTGATTATTTGCAGCAAGTGAAAAGTTCACTGGAGATAATTCTCAAGGCAGTATTCTCCCCAAACAAAGAAAGTAAGGGGCTTTTGTTGGGCAATCTTATACATATTCTTATAGGAAGGATTCATCCTCACAGGTAGAGGCAGCACATGGCCTCTGGGAGGAGAATTTAGTATTATAATGAGCAAAGTTTACTTGAGTCCTTAGAAGAATGAATCAGCGGCTCAGCAGTTTGGGCTAGTTCCTTGTAAGTTTCTCTGGCCTTCTCTGAAACAAACAAACAAACAAAAAAACTAAAAATGCTATCTATCTGCCTGTTCTTATTCTTAAAAAATCTGTGAAATAAATCTATGAATTGACTTTCCTGAAGTTCTCTCAAGATCAAAGTAACCTTGACTATGCTTGCAATAAATTGATGTCTAAAGAATTATTTGAGCCAGATGCAGTGGCGCACACCTGTACTAGGGAAGCTAGGGCAAGATGATTGCAAGTTCAAGGCCAACCACAGACTTAGCAAGGCCCTTAGCAACCTAGGAAGACATTGTGACCAAATAAAAAAATACTTTAAAAAAAGAGCAGGGGATGTAGCTCAATGGTCAAGTGTCCCTGTATTCACTCCTCAGTGCAAAAAAAAAAGAAATTTAATAACTCTGAAGTCAGATGCAGTGGCAAATGCCTATAATTCCTGTGACTTGGTAGGCTGAGGCAGAAGGATCACAAGTTCAAGGCCAGTCTTTTAGTGAGATCCTGTGTCAAAATGAAAAATTAAAAAGGGCTGGGAATGCAGCTTAGAGGTAGCATCCCTGGATTCAGTACCCAGTACCACACCAAAAAAAAAAATTGTTTGAATAACCTTGAGACAGGCAGTGTCAGTATTCGTATGCCCCCCACCCTCTGCCACTACTTTTTTAGATAAGGAGACAGAAATTCAGAAAATTTGATTATCTCCAAGGACAGACAGCTCTCCCTGACCCATTAAGAACCATCAACAGAATGCCGATGACGTAATGCTCAGTTGAGTTTCATTTCCTCTATAACAGCTGTTCCCCGCTGTCCCCACTTCCTTGTCCGGTGGGAAATGTCAATGATTTCAACCTCACAGTCACCAAGGTCTCTGTGACATCATGTAGTCCACATTCTCCTAAGTGAGTGGTGCTACTTTGATTTCAGATGTGCACAGTGAAAGAAAAACCTTCCTCTCAGTCTCCAAGGGCCATTGTGGTCTATGTTATACTCTGATATCACACCCCTGGAAAGAATCTCTATGGGCAAAATCCCTTCATGCGTGACAGACTCATAGGGCCACTTAATGCTTTTCATTGAGGGGGAAGTGAACACCTTGGACAGGAAGTAAGGGGAATAGGAAACACTGGCTTGCAAAATCTGACATCTCCTTTGTAAACCAGACTTGATCTACACTTATTTCCTCATATCACTCAATGAAGTTATTTAAAATTTTCAGTCTATTTCAACTCTATCTGAGGGGAAGCATTTGTCCATGTTGGCCCCAGAAAGTTTAGTTCAGAAGCAGGGAAGCCCAGTGGGTCAGGATGTTGAAAGGTGTAAATCAAGTTATATGTAAAGTTATCACCTACAGGGAAGCTGACGTGCCAGTTAATTTGATAACACCATATTTGTAAGTAGTACATAAGAGAATGGAGTGACATATGGAATTGTGAATTGGCTTTCTCTATTCTACTATATTTTTTTAAATTGGGGATTGAACCCAGGGGCACTTCACCACTGAGCTACATCCTCAGAACTTCTTATTTTCAAATTGTCAGACAGAGTCTCAATAAGTCACTGAGGCTGGCCTTGGACTTACCATCCTCCTGCCTCAGCCTCCCAAATTGCTGGAATTACTGGTATGAGTCATTATGCCTAGCTATCCCTTAACTTTTTAGGGTCCTTATGGATAGTTAAGTCATTAGAGTAGGTGTTCATGCAATCTTATTGGTGTCCTTGTGGAAAGGTAGCATGTACTCACAGAGCTAGTCATGCAGACAGGGAAGATGATGTGAAGAGACATAGGGAGAATGTCATGTGAAAATGCAGGGTTGGGGCTGTGCTGCCACAAGCCAAGGAACACCTACGGCCACCAGAAACTATAAAAAGGAAGGATTTTCTTACAAATTTCAGCAGCAGCCTGGCCATCCTAACATCTTGATTTTGGACTTCCAGTATCCAGAACTGTAAGACAATAAATTTATGTTATTTGAAGCCATCCTGTTTGTGGTGCCTTGTTAGGGCAAGCCCTAGGAAACAGATTCTGTGGACTCTTAGGTATCCTATTTTTGTTTTCTACCTCACTGCCATAAGTTGATGATCTATCTACACAGAATACTTTTGAATGTATATAGGGGAACAAAAGATATAAACGAGGACCATCCTGGGTAAACTGGAATGTAAGTTGCCTAGTATAGGTTGAATATCCCTTTCCTACAATGCTTGAGACCACAAGTGTTTCAGATTTCAGTTTTTTTTTTTTCCTTCCAGATTCTGGAATATTTGCATATAAATAATATATATTAGAGATTTGACTAAGTTTAAGCACTATGTTCATTTATGTTTCATATACACTTTATACACATAGCCTGAATGTGATTTGATATATTTTTAGTGTACCTGCATTTTGACTGCAATCTGTCACATGAGATCAAGTGTGAAAATTTCTACATGTGGCATCATGGCTGGACTAAAAATGTTGCAGATTTTGAAGCATTTTGGATCCAAGTTTGATTGTCTTGTTTTGTTTTTGTTTTGTGGTACTAGAGGTTGAACGCAAGGGTGCTCTACTACCAAGCCAGATCCCTAACCCTTTGAGATATGATATTGCTAAATTGTGCAGGCTGGCCCTAAATTTACAATCCTCCTGCCTCAGCCTCCCAGGTAGCTGGGATTACAGGCGTGTACCACCATACCAGCTTGGATCCCAATATGTTTGTTTGTTTAGGAGATTGAGCCGAGGGGCATTTTACCACTGAGCTACATCTCCAGTTCCTTTCATTTTTTTTATTTTTGAGACTAGGTTTCACTAAATTGCTGAGGCTGGCTTTGAACTCGAGATCCTCTTGCCTCAGCCTCTGAAGTGTCTGGGACTACAAGTGTGCGCCACTGTGCCTGGATAGGTTGCAGAATATTGTATAACACAGCTATATGCTATTCAGCCATCCTCTTCTGCTGTTAGTTGTTTCTAATGTTTCTCTATAAAAAATGATGCAGTGAACTACTTGGCATGAGTTTTCCTGAATAGATGTACTTGTGCTTCTCTAGCACAGATATGTAGAAGTGGAACTGCTGGATCATAGATATATAAACTTATCAAAGTACTAGATATTGCCATATTGGCCTCAAAGTAGTTTTACTCATTCTACTCTTACCAGAAATATAGGTGAGCACTCATTTTTCTATAACCCCACCAAATGTATAATAGTAAGCATTTTAACCTTTACCAATATACTCATTGAAAAGTGGTATCTCATTCTTGTTTCAATAGGGTTAACATATTCTCATATGTTTGTTGATTATTTTATTTCTTGTGAATTGATACTCATTCATATAATTTGCTTATTTTTCAATTTAGTTGTCTTTTTCTTATTTATATAAGGGATCTTGTGTGTGTGTGTGTATATATATATATATATATATGTATATATATATAAAAATACAAACATATTCTGGCTTATAATCTGTTACCTGTTATATACATCGCAAATATTTCGATCATTCTATCCATTTTGTTTAATTTTTATGCAATTTTTTATCACATAAAATTTAAAAAATTTGATATATTCAAAATTAATCAATATATCACCTTTTTTTTTCAGTAGTGGGGACTGAAGTTGGGAGTGCTCTACCACTGAGCTACATCCCCAGGCTTTTTAATTTTGAGACAGGGTCCTGCTAAATTACTGAGGCTGGCCTTGAACTCTCAGTTCTCTTGCCTCAGCTTCTCAAGTCTCTGGGATTACAGGTATGCACACACCACCATACCTGGCTTGAACTTTGCTTTTGGTATTTTATTTAAGAAAAAATTCTTCCTTACTTAAGGTCATCAACAAATTACCCTGAATTTTTCCTCTGTTATTTTTTCAATTTGATTTCTCAACTATGTAACTATATTACATTAATGCAAGGTTTAAACTCTTACACATGTAGATTTAGGGAAAAACTCAAAAGATTTGGAGTTAGCAGAAGGATGTGGGTTAGAACTCAGTTCTGCCTCTTCTCAGTGACATCATTTTGGTCAAGATGCCAATGACAACTTTATAGGCTTTTGAAGACTGAATGAAAGAAAAACCTAGTGCACAGAAAGAGCTCAATAAATGGTATCACCATATATATATACACACACACACATATATATATACACACACACACACATGTATATTAAAGTTCATCAATGATGGTGATACAACAATGTGAATGTACTTAATATGACTTAGCTTGCCTTATATTCTTAGAAATTATTAAAATGGAACCGTGCACAGTGGGGCACGCCTATAATTCCAGTGGCTCAGCAACTTATTTATTTGGAGACCCTATCTAATAATAAATAATTAAAGGGGCTAGGGATATAGCTCAGTGATAAAGTGTTCCTGGGTTCAATCCCTAGTTAAGAAAAAAAGAAAGTTAAAAGGGCAAGTCTACATTATATTTTGCCATATTTTCTGTTCAATTGACCAAGATTAATACAAAGTTTTTAAAAAAGGTGTGATTTTAGATCAAAGTATAAAAAGAAAGTTGAAAGATTTAAAAAGAAACAATAACACAAAATCTTAGAATTTTGAAAAGGGAAAAGGAGAACAAATATGTTAACATTTAGCATGAACTTGTTGAGGTACTATTTCCAGATTCCCAAATAAAACTCTGGGTCTTTTTGAAGCACAGACAAAGGCTTTATTGCCAGCCAGGGCAAGAGTGCAGAGACCCAAGTAGTTCTGCAGCCTTCGACCCTGATTGGGGTAGGGACAAGCTTATAAGGCATAAAACTACAAAGAAGGCGAGGGTCAGGAGAAACGATCAGAATCACAAGATACATTTCATAAAAGTGAAAAATTACCAGGTTGTATAAAAAAGTTACATTCTCAGAAATTACATTTTCAGAAGAGCAGAATTTATATTCTCAGAAAAACAATTTTGCATTAGTTCTATAGAGCAAGGATATTGTGGTCAGGGTGCAAGCCGGGGTAGAAGTGTTAACCTTCTATGGGAGTGGGCTCTGGTGAAAGGGAGCTAATTTCAATTTCACACAGGGTGAGGTGTCTGAATAAAATTGGGTAAGTTTGGGCTAATTTTCAAATCAGCCCATAAAAAACTGATTGTCACAAAATTTAACTAGTGTAAAATTGTCTTATGAATAGGGGATGGATTTGGAGGAAAAAGATAGTTTATAAATAATATAAGTATAAAAATAGAAAATAATGAGATAATTATAAAATCTCATAGCTTACTTCTAAGTACTAGAGATAACATGTTAATGTAAGATAATTGGCTCCTTTTTTTATACTATACACAAAAATCAAGTCAAGTCAGGTACAGTGGTACATGCCTGTAATTCCAGTGACTTGGAAGTCTGAGACAGGAGAATTACAAGTTTGAGGACAGCCTTGGCAACTTAGACCCTGTCTCAAAATTAAAAAAAAAAAAAAAATTAAAGGGGTGGAAATGTAGCTCAGTCCCCTGGATTCAATCCCCAGTCTCACACACACACACACACACACACACAATTAAAAATGACTAAAATATAGACAAAAAGCTTTCAACATTGCCGGGCATGGTGGTGCACGCCTGTAATCCCAGCACTTCAGGAGGCTGAGACAGGAGAATTGTGAGTTCAAAGCCAGCCTCAGCAATGACGAGGTACTAAGCAATCAGTGAGATTTGGTGGTGATTTCTGGATATAACATCAAAAGCTCAGTAATAAAAGAAAAACTGGACAAGTGGGACTACATCATACTACAAAGCTTTCCTTGAAGGAAACAATCAGCAAAATGAAAAAGGAAGCTATGGAATGGGAAAAATTACTTGCAAATCATATATCTGATAAAGGATTAATATTTAAAAAATAAAGGAAAGTCCTATAACTCAGTAGCAAAAAAATCCAGTAACCTGATTTTAAAATATGCAACAGATCTGAACAGACAGCGCTCTAAAGACATACAGAAAGCTAGCAGGTAGATGAGAAGGTGCTCAACATCTTTAATCATCAGGGATATAGGAGTATGCAAATCGAAACACAAGGAAATATCCTGTACCTGTTAGGGTGGCTATTATCAAAAAAAAAAAAAAAAGATAATGCGTATTGGTGAAGATGTGGAGAAAAGGGAATTCTAGTATTCTGCTGGCGGGAAAGTCCATTGGTGCAGCCATTTTGGAAAATGGTATAGAAATTCCTACTGAAAAAATGCGAATGGAAGAAAGACACAATTGTGCTTTATAATGGCAACATAAGCACATGGTAATCTTTGAGGGTATCCACAGCAGAACCACTTGGGGAAAAGCTTACACATTTAAGGTAGACACAATGCCTAGAAACTCCAAACACCATGGGACACAGAGACAGGGACACAGACACAGTGTCTCTCTACATAAAGGTAAAACTTACTTGCAAAGGTTTCCACAGAATGATTTGTGATCCTAGAAAAAATTAAGGTGTCTAGGGTACTTTGTTTTTTTTGTTTTTGGTTTGTCTTTGGTTCTGAGGCTCAAACCCAGGGCCTTTTGCATGCTAGGCAAGCAGCTCTACCGCTGAACTACAACCCCACCCTTAGGGGCCAGATTAACGTATTTTATGTTCATGAACATTACAGAAGCATCCTAAGTACAAATTGAAGGATATGGGAAATGACAACCCCCAAGACAGGGAAATGAGAATCCCTGGGAAGAAGACAAAACATTGATCATTTCCCAATAAATCCTTTCCCAGTGATGATGCAGTAGACCCTGGAGGGAAAGAGATATGATAAACTGAATGCTGAATTCTAGACCCTCTATCCTTGCCCAGTACAAACATTGCCTAGTAAAAACAAGTTTCAAATTTCTCACAACCTGTTTCCTGCATGTCCAAACTGACAAATTCTGTTAAAGAGATTAAGTCATCTCTCAATGTAACCTATAAAAACCCAGACCCCTTCTGTAACTGGGGGGCCATTTTCTACCCAGAAAGTGAGCCCCTTCGATGCCTAGCTCCACTGCTGAATAAAAGGCATAGCTGATCCATGAAGTCTGCTCACATCCTGGTTATTTATGCTTTCATTATGGTGCTGAAACCATTTTGGTTATTTTTGCCTACAGAAATAATAAACAAAAGCAATAACATTCATTCATTGAAAAATTTTTTTTTGTTTTTGTTTTTTTAACCAGCCTCTGTGAAGGCTTTGAAAACTGTCAGGGGTTTGTTTGCACCATAACATAGTAAAATTTAAATTTTTATTTACATTCAGTTTGGAACTTCAGCACCTCATAATTTGATAAATGAACTTTCTTCTGGAGAATAGCCTATTTTATAGTACATGAATATATGAAGAATTTAAAATATTCATCTGATTCATTTGGTTTGGCATGGTAGTGCAAGCCTATAATTTGAGGCTGAGGTAGCAGGATTACAAATTCAAGGCTAACCTGGGCAATTTAGCAACACTTTGTCTTGAATAAAAAATAGAAAGGTCTGGGGATGTAGCTCAGTGGTAGAGCTCTCTGGGTTCAATCTCCAGCAGTGAAAAAAAATTAAAAATTAAATATTAATCTGGAAGAAATAATATAAAATAAAATCCCAGAATAACACCCCAATGCCATAAATTCTAGAATCAATGAAAATAAGAAATGCTCACTGATCAGGTTATGAGAGATATGTAAACATCTGCCTGGGCATGACCACATGGAGTAAATTTAGAATGGCTTCTCTATGAGTATCACAAATAGGAAGATCTGCATGCTTTAGAAAGAGCACAGACCCTTCATTGAAAAAATAGTTTCAATGCACTTTCAGCCAGGTAGATCTTGTGGGAATGTGATTCTCAGGCAATCATTGGGTTTCAGTTTTCTTCTATACCTTGAGAAAATGAAATATTTCCCAGCTGAAAATTATAATGTTTCCAGTTGTTTTAAAATATTGAAGTTGATGTTTAAAGTACAAATGAAAGAGTTGTTCTGTCTTTGCTAAAGCAAATTGTATGAACAAACTATTAAAGTCAGGGTTTGCTTATGTAAACAAATGCTTCAAAACATTCAACAATTTCAAAGTTGTTTTGTGTGTGTGTGTGTGTGGTACTGGGTATTAAACCCAGGGGCACTCTACCACTGAGCTATTTCCAGCCCCTTTTATTTTTTGAGACAGGGTCTTGCTAAATTGCTAAGCCTGGCCAGGAACTTGCACTCTTCCTGTCTCAGCCTCCCAAGTTGCTGGGATTATAGGCATGTGCCACTGTGTCTGGCAAAAGTTTTTATAGCTAGTGAATAATTAGTGAGGACCTTACTCCAATACATTTTTTAAAAAAAGGCTAAATATTTTCATTTGTAGTCTTGTAAGCATGCTGAGGACAGAGTATATAATTTGTTATACAAAATGATCTCCTGGGCAGCTGGGAAACATAAAGCTTATCTATCAGGGATTGCATTTTTATTCACACAAGCAAACAATTTGCTCAAGACTGGATTATTTTATAATTGTATATATTTGAAGGAATTTAGTTATATCAAGAGATGCAAGAATAACATATGCCTTCTCTGCAAGCTTTGAAAAATATAGCAGACAATAAGATTCTGGATTGTGGACTTAACCATTTTCTTTTTAAAAGCCCTGCAACCATCTGTCCCTTATTTCCTGGGACAGATCTAGTTTCAATATTTTTTTTTCAGTTCATCTCTATAAACTTCCACAATTCTTTAGAAATTCAGATATTTGGGATACTTTGGCAAGTAAGAAATGAATTAAGTCAGTATGCATTCAAATAATAACACATACATAAAAAGAAGCCAAGAAAGTCACAAGTGACAGAGAATTATACGTTTAGGAAATATCTTGATTGCTTATAGGAGCTTATGCATGCCTAAATATCTATTTAGTATCACCACAGACTCAGGAACTATCAAGAATAAGCATAAATTCTATTCAATGCCTCACATCTCAGAATACACTGTCTCAAATAAACACGGCTCCGCCTCATTGCTCAGTTTCCGCCCATCTGTTCTGCTAATTACTTTTCCTTCCTCATTGTGGTTTCCAGTGTCTGGACAGGCTTATCCTGTTTCCTCCGGATGATGGTTTTTGTTTGGAGTCAGTTTCCTGATTCCTCTTCCTTTCCCTTTCATCCACTCCTGTTTGGCTTCTCATTTGTACTGCAGACTTACACAGTGCATTCTAAATACTTCCCAACAATAACCCCTGACATTTAGGACTGGAATACTCTGGCACTTGACTTAACATCATACTTCTTATGTCATCACACACACCCCACGTGCACCTGTACGTGAGAAGGATATGGTGGATGGGTGTCGGGGAGGGAGTCTGTGAAGTGCTTTAAATACATTGTGATACCGAGGTTGTTCAGCTATGTGTGGACAATGATTGATAAAATTCGACTTGAAAAGTCACAAAACATGGAAAAAGACTTAAAATGTTAAAAATGAAGTCACAAAATTCTTTAGCCCAGAAGAAGCATAGGCCTGAGAATGCAGTCACTTAGGTCATTCAGATCTGGCACAGCAGTTTCTGCAGACTCCCTGATGCCATAAAGATAATAAATAACGGGCTGGGGTTGTGGCTCAGTGGTGGGGCACTTGCCTAGTATGTGTGAGGCACTGGGTTTGATTCTCAGCACCACATATAAATAAATGAATAAAATAATGGTTCATCAACATCTAAAAAAAATTTTAAAAAAAGATAATAAATAACCTCAATAAAAGCTTTTTCCTGCTTGTCACAGTTCTTATCAGGAATGTATAACATAAGTTATCAACAACCAGTTCACAGCCTTTATTGTTCCTGTTGATCCATGCAATTGTAATAACCCATTTGTTGCAACCTCCTGCTTTTTTTTTTTTGGTGGGGGAGGGTACTGGGGATTGAACTCAAGAGCACTCGACTACTGAGCCACATACCCAGCCCTATTTTGTATTTTATTTAGAGAGTCTCACTAAGTTGCTTAGCGCCTTGCTCTTGCTGAAACTGGCTTCAAACTCACGATCCTTCTGCCTCAGCCTCCTGAGCTGCTGGGATTAGAAGCAGGCACCACCACGGCCGGCCTCCTTTTTGTTCTTATGTTTTAATCTGTGAAAACCCAGACCCCTTGGATGCCATTTTGAAAGCACTTATTCTGGCCAACTAGAACTTGTGTTTCTCTCTGGATAGCCATCCTCATAACAGCCCAAACAAACTCTTTGTTCTCATACTTGGAGTCTCTTAAATTGCCTTTTAGGTTGACAACAAAAGAGACTATCTAGTTCTATATTGGTGATGGAACAATAAGATAGCAGGGTATATTTCTCTTAAGTGCCAACTATCAAGTTGCAAAATAGAAGAGAAGAAATAAAATCTGGAAAAAATCATTATCAACAATGCAACTTGCTCACAGGGAAAGGAAGTTCATCTTTAGCTATGGTAGTAGGAGGGAAATATGACCACAAAAGACCCAATCCAAATGAGGTTAAGGACAATTCTCCAACTTTCTTGCCTTTCTGCATATCTCACAACCAGGACACTGCCGTCCTTTATTTCAAATTAACTTTTCAAGGACATTGATGTAGTAAACTGCCTTGATAGTGTCTCCCTTCATAGCAAATAAAAAATTTGTTTACCATTTAGTGTAGTAAAATAATGATTTATCTAGGGTAAAGGGAAGGCTTGTAGTCCATTATTAAAAAATTCTTGTTCCCTGAGCTCAAGATATCTTTTTTGTAGCCAGGTGCGGTGGCACATGCCTATAATCCCAGCACTTTGGGAGGCTGAGACAGGAGAATTGTGAGTTCAAAGCCAGCCTCAGCAATGGCAAGGCACTGAGCAACTCAGTGAGACCCTGTCTCTACATAAACCACAAAATAGGGCTGGAGATGTGGCTCAGTGGTCGAGTGCCCCTGAGTTCAATCCCCAGTACCAAATACATATATATATATGTATATAAATATAATATGTATATAATTATTATTATTTTTTTGGTAACAGAACATACTATGTGTGCAGATAACAACTGGACCTTGTATCACCCTGGGGGAATAGGGGCTTGGGGAACCAGTGCAGAAATGCATTTTCTCTGGCTGCTACTGTGTCTGTGAATAATAAGCAGTTGTTATGGTTTGGATGTGAAGTGTCCCCCAAAAGTTCATGTGTGAGACAATGCAAGAAGGTTTGGAGGAGAAATGATTGGGTTGTAGCCTTAGCCTAATCAGTGAATTAATAACTGATGGGATGAATTAAATTGGCAACTGGAGGCAGGTGGGCGTAGCTGGAGGCGGTGGGAATTGGGGCGTGGCTTTGGGGTATATGTTTGTATCTGGCGAATGGAGTTTCTCTTCTTCCTGATCACAGTGGTGAGAGCCACTTTCCTCTGCCACACTCTTCTGCCGTAACGTCCTGTCTCACCTTGAGCCCTGAGGAATGGAGCTGGTCTTCTCTGAACTGAGACGTCTGAAACTGTGAGCCCTCAAATTTTTCCTCCCCTACAATTGTGCTTTAGTCACAGCAGCTAAAAAGCTGACTAAAACAGCAGTCCTTCATTTCTGATACAGGCATCTCATGTCTTCTACCAGCAACCATGAAATTGTGGCAAGCTAACTAGATAGCCTGCATAGTGGGTAAAATGTCAGATAGTTTAAAGTCCTTAATAGGGCCCTAGCCACAGTATTAGGATTATGTGGGGTCTTAGTGTTCTTTGTGCTTGTATAACAGAATACCTGAGACCAGGAATTTATAATAAACAGAAATTTATCGTCTCACAGCTCTGGATGCTGAAAATCCAACATGAAGGTGATTATACTGACAAAGCTTTTATTGGTGAATCATTATATGATAGACAGCAAGAGGGTGACCAAAAGATAAAACAGGGCTGAATCCACTCTTTTTTTTTGGTACTGGGAATTGAACTCAGGTATACTCGACCACTAAGCCACATCCCCAGACCTACTTTGTATATATATATTTTTTGGTACCAGGAATTGAACTCAGGGGCACACGACCACTGAGCCACATCCCCAGCCCTATTTTGTGTTTTATGTAGAGACAGGGTCTCACTGAGTTGCTTAGTGCCTCGCCATTGCTGAGACTGGCCTTGAAATTGTGATCCTCCTGTCTCAGCCTCCCTAAGTGCTGGGACTACAGGCCTGTGCCACTGTGCCCAGCTTGAGCTCATTCTTTTATAATGAGTCCACTCCTATGATAATGGCATTAATTCATTCATGAAGGAAAAGCCTTCATGGCTTAATCTCTGCTTTGTGTTCCTACCTCTTAATACCGTTACAGTGATAATTAAATTTCAACTTGAGTTTTAGAGGGGGCATACATTCAAACTATAATATGTGGGCACCTGATCTAAGGGAATTTTGAGATAGGAAGTGGAAATGCTTGCTATGGAGCAGAGGATTTCAGTTTTCCTTTATAGCTAAAGAAGAACCGTTCTTGCGGAAGGATCATGAGATTCCAGACAAGTGCCAGTACTTGGACTGGGAGTTGGCAGTTGAGCGTTGTTTTGTGGTAGTCATGGTGAGAAATCCCAAGTACCCAAGAGAGCTGGGTAGAAGAGATCAGATGGCTTTGCAGACTTCCCATGGAGAATTCATGGGTATTGCTGTCCTATAGTGCCACAGAGATCCTGGGCATTTCAGTCCATTTACTCTGAGGAGGTTAGCAATCTCCATATACTTCTGTTTCACAGGTGCAGACTCCAGGTGAACCCTACATGGTTTCCAAGGACAGTGGAGTAAGTTGTAGACTGCTGAATGTAGGTATGAGGTGAGAATTGGCAGATTATACACAGAACAAGAAACAATAAGACTTGAGTTCTCTTTTCTTTCTTTCTATGCTGAGCATCTGTCCCAGGACCTTGCACATGCTAGACGAGTGCTCTACCACTGAGCATCTAGCCCCCAGTCCCAGACTTTTTCTTAAAAGACCAGTTTAAAAAAAATAATAATAATTTTATTTTGTTTATTTATTTACTTTTTATTTTTTTGGGGGGAAGGTGACACTGGATATTGAACCTAGGGATACTTTCCTTTCTGCTACATTCCCAGCCCTTTTTAATTTTGAGACAAGGTCTCACTAAGTAACCCAGAGGGAGCTTAAACTTGTAATCCTCTGTCTCAACCTCCCAAACAGGTGAATTACAGGCAGGTACCACTGCACCAGGCTAGACAGTAAGTATTTTGGTCTTATGATCTCTATAGCAAAGATAGACAACTCTACTATTGTCGAGCAAAGTAGCTATAGATGATTTTGGTGGGTGGGAGTACATTCCAATAAAATTTTATTGACAGAAATAGGAGCAGGCTGAGTTTTGATTATGGATGGTAGTTTGCAAATTCTTGCACTAAATAATTGTTATATAGGCTGGTTTTAGCATATTGTCTGACCTCAGGAGAACATTGTGCTTGGTTTGATGTTTTGTTTTGAAAAATGTTTGTTTTTTTGTGGTACCAGGGATTGAACCCAAGGGCACTTTATCATTGAGCCACATCTCAGCCCTTTTTTGTATTTTATTAAGAGACAAGGTCTTGCTGAGTTGCGTAGGGCCTTGCTAAGGATGTCTTTGAACTCATCATCCTTCTGCCTCAGCCTCCCAAGTTGCTGGGATTCCAGGCATGTGCCAATGTGCCTGGCTTTTGTTTTGAATATATATATATATATTTTGGTGGTGCTGGGGATTGAACCCAAGGCCTTGTGGGTGTGAGGCAAGCACTATACCAGCTGAGCCTTTGAAATCTCCAGCCCTGTTTTGAAATTCTTTTTTTTTTTTTTTAGTTGTAGATGGACACAATATCCTTATTTATTTATTTTTATGTGGTGCTGAGGATCGAACCCAGTGCCTCATGCATGCAAGGCAAACGTTCTACCACTGAGCTACAATCCCAGCCCCTGAAATTCTTAATACTTCTTTTTATAAATGGTCTTTACATTGTTGCTTTGCACTAAGTCCTAGTTATCTATAATCTTTTTGTAGTTGTATCACTAGACATGAACAAAACAAAATCAACCTGATATTTGGAGATTAGAATTATGAAATGAGGTCAGATGTAAGGTATCAGGTATATGCCCAGAATACTTCAGAGGTAAAATGTTTCCTGGTTCAGAAGCAAGAAAAATAAGAACCTGTTTCTTATCATTTATATTGACATATGTAAAGAAAGGATGGGTCTGTCTGAAAAATGACTCTTTACTGATCCAGTAGGCATATTCTGGACCATTCTGGTTAGGGACTGAATATCCAATCTAAATCTGTTGCTGAAACATCAAGCCTAAACACACTACCTCTTGCCCCAATTTCTAGCATGCGTAATTTCAGTTATAATATTTTCTCACACATTTCTCTTTCTAAAAATTCAGGATTGATTTTTTTTTCATAATAGCTAGTTCTGTTGCAAGTTAAATTTCTCATTGTGGGTAAATACATTGGTAATTGTCTTAGTCCATTCAAGCTGCTCTAGCACAATACCTTAGATTTCTAACAGCTTTATTTACAACGAATTTATTCTTCATTCTAAAAGCTGGGAAATTCAGTATCGAGGGGCTGACAGAACTGGTATCTGGTGAAGGCCAGTTTTCTCATAAATGTTGCAGTGTTGTGTGTTCACAGGTAGAGGGGCAAATAGGCTCCTTTTGGGCTCTTTTATTAGGGCATCAGTTCTGTTCATAAGATCTCTGCCCTCATGATCTGGTCACTTCCCAAAGGCTCCACTTTTTTATTTATTTTTTGGTACCAGGGATTGAACCTGGGAGTGCTTAACCACTGAGTTATATCCTCAGACCTTTTTTATTTTATTTAGAGACAGAGTCTCACCGAGTTGTTTAGGTCCTCGCTAAATTGCTGAAGCTAGCTTTGAATTCTTCATCCTCTTGCCTCAGCCTCCTAAGCTGTTGTGATTATAGATGCGAACCATTGCACCCGGCTTCCACTTCTTAATAGCATCACCTTGAGGGTTACATTTTGACATATGAATTTTGGGAGAATGAAAACATTCATACAATAGCAGTATCATTTATATATCAATATCAATCTGTTACTTTCTCTTTCTCTCTCTTTTTTTATCTTCATTTTTGGGTGGGGCTGGTAATTGATTCCAAAGCTTTGTACATGGTGGGCAAATCCTCTACTACTGTGTTACACCAATCTGTTAACTTTCATTTTGTTAATTTGCCAAGATCCTGAGCAAACTGACCAAATTAATTCAAATGAAGACCTACCACAGAAATGATGACTTCAGGAAGGGAAATGTCATCTTGACAGGTCAGCCATAGTCAATACTTTGGTCATTTTCTGAGGATGTTGAGCTTCAGAAAGCAAAGACATTTAATGATTATTACATATATTTCATAAGTCAATGTTATTTAAGAAAAGTTGCTTTAGATTTTTTGAGGGTGTGGGGGTGTCAACGGATACTAGAGATTGAACCCAGAGCCTCGCACATGCTAGGCAAGTGCTCTGCCATGGAGCTATAGTCCTAGGCTCTGCTTTTGATTTTAATAGCTGCAGAATTCTGCTAAAGAAAGAAATATAAAGAATCTACTTGAATCCAGTCTTGGGAAATAAGATATGGAAAGATAGAATACAAGAAAGACACCATAAATTGAAACAAATTTGTACATCAAATATGTCGTTTTATTTTATTTTTTATTTTTTGGAACATAAGCTTTTACAAAAGACTGAAAATTTAAAGACATCTATAAAATAAGCTATAAAAACCAAAGAATAATTTGTAAACATGGTGATATGGCATAGAATATAAGGAGCTTTAAATAACTGGGTTAATATCTTAGAATAAAATGTGGAAGACATTTATGTAACTCAACTTGCACCATGTACTCTTTTATTTATTTCATTTAATTGGTACTAGGGATTGAACCCAGGGGCAATTTTACCACTGAGCTATATCTCTAGTTTTTTATATTTTTAACTTTGAGACAGGGTCTCACTAAGTTTGTGAAACTGGCCTTGAGCTTGTGATCCTCCTGCCTCAGCCTCCCAAGTCATTGGGATTACAGGCATGCGCCACCATGCCTGGCTCTCTCTTTTTTTTTTTTTTAATTTTGAAAAAGGGTCTAGCTAAGTCACCTAGGCTGGCCTCAAATTTTTGATCCTTCTGTCTCTGCCTCCTGCGTAACTGGTATTATAGGCATGTGACGCCAGCCTTGGCTTAAAGTCAATTCCTTCTAAATGGATACACTTAATGTTTAGCACTATTATTTCTCCTTTTCTTCTCTTTGGGTGCTTCTTTGCTTATTACATGCCATTCATACAAGCATGGATATGTCTCTGTTATATTCCCTAGAAAAAATACAAGAAACAAAGTTTTCTTACCCTGTCAAGGTCTTTCAATCCCGAACCCTTACCTTTCCCTCCATTAGCGGGAAGTAATTAAAGAAGAAAGGACCCTTAGCCCTTCTCTCGTAGGAATGATGACTTAACAGTAGAGACTTTGAAGGAGGGCTAAGTCACTAACCTAACTATAGTCTCTCTCTCTGACTCCATTCTGCCTTTTTGATTTGTTTATTTTCCATCTGAGTTCCATTGAGTCATTCTCTCCTCAGAGCCATGGATTCCAGGAACACAAGTCTGACTGACAAATGTCTCAAGACAGAAGACTGAAACTGTCCCCATGCAATAGCTACCCTCTTGTTGCCAAAAGAGCTCTACATAACAAATTCTGACACAGTGGCCTAGGATAACAATCAATCAGACCACGGGTGGACCAAGATGAACTGTTTTGCCAGTTCTGCAAAGCCCTAGACCCTTGCCTTGTTCCCTTTTTCTATAAAACCTCAAAGCTAGCCGGGCACGGTGGCGCACGCCTGTGATCCCAGCACTTCGGGAGGCTGAGACAGGAGAATCGCCAGTTCCAAGCCAGCCTCAGCAATGGCAAGGTGCTAAGCAACTCAGTGAGACCCTGTCTCTACATAAATCACAAAATAGGGCTGGGGATGTGGCTCAGTGGTCAAGTGCTCCTGAGTTCAATCCCCAGTAACAAAACAAAACAAAAAACCTCAAAGCTGTTATCCGTCCCTCAAAGGCAGATCCTAGAACACTACAGTTTTATGTTCTTTCCACTGTGGCCCCATTAAAATTCCTTTCCTTCCTTTACTATTGATCATGTCTTTGCATTTTTGAGACAAGCAGCTGAACCTGGTCCATTGGGCTCCCTGAACCCTGGGCTTTCCCTTACCTCCAATATCAACTCCATGCTACCACTGTTGATAATTTGAGTCATGAATGAATGAAATGCATTAGTTGGGCTTCATTCGTGAAATTCTACCTCCACCTGTGTTAGTCCACTTTCTGTTGCTATGACAAAATCCCTGAGAAAATCAACTTAGAGATAGAAAGATTTGTTTGAGTTCATGGCTTCAGACACTTTAGGCCATGGTCACTTGGTTCCATTGATTCTGGGGCTGTAAGGGAGGCAGAACATCATGGCAGGGAGGGTGTGGTAGAGCAAAGATGTTCACCTCGTGGTGGCCAGGAAAGCAGAAAGAACAAGAAAGAGGGGGTTCATCGACAAAAATATCCTCCAAAGCCATGGCCACAATGGCCAACTCTTCCAACTAGGTCTTACTTCCTTAAATTTCCATCACCTCCCAGTAGCACCGCCAGCTGTGACCAAGTCTTCAACCTCCTAACCTTTGGGGCACATTCCAGACTCAAACTATAACACTGCCACTCTTTGCATCAGAGATGGGATTAGGGTAAAAGAGGAAGTCACCAAGGGTGCGGATGTCGGATGTCGGGAGGCATTTCCTCTTGACCTGACCCTGAGATCAGCGCCTCCCACATGCCATACTTGTCCCAGGCTAACCCCAGAAAGGAAGTTAATCACACGTACCTTAAAGATATGAGCCACCAAATATAGAAACCTATTTTGAAGATGTTTTCTGGGGTTATTCCTGGCACCAATTATTCCATCAGAGTCCTAGAAGAAAACAGATGGCAAATAAGATAATTTAAGGAGGATTTATAAGTGGCTTATTTACAAAGGTGAGGGAGAAGTAAAGAGAAACCATGCCACCATGGAGGATAATAACAATAGAGAACTGTGACCTTATGAGAGTTAAATGGGCCAAAGGAGTTGTGAATCCCAAAACCTGAGACAGGAGTGGTTTTAAAAGGGCATCTGACAACACCTTTGGTCAAGTTCTTAGTGATCTTGCAAGGACGAAGCTGGGAAATGAATGTTCTGACCTCTCTGAACATTCCCTGGATGTCCTGTCAGTTCTCTCTATTGGCCAGTCAACATTGGTCAGTTCTCTGGAGCAGAAAGTTTCGGCAAGATGGAAAGTAGATCTGGAGGAGCAAACTCCAAATATATACAGCACTGGTGGCCGACTGTATACCAAATAAAAAATATCATTATAACTGTGTAACCGATAGCTTGGTCCCTGTCCTCAATGCCAATTTAATAACAAAGACATGGTTTTGAGTAAAAGGAAAAAGATGTATTGCTTTGCTAGCAAAGGAGAAACACAAGGGACTCCTGTCCCAAAGCCTGTGACTCTCTTGATGGGGGGGGGGGGTGTGTGTTAAAGGAACTTCAGGGGTTACATTCCAGGTGTGCTCTGGTAGGGGGTCCCAGGGCGTCCAGATGGTGCTTAGGATTCACTTGTTAATTTGGGAGATATTCACTTCCCAGACCCTCAGCAGGCATCTCCTTCCTGTAGTGGGTGTGTTCAAGGGCTGTTAACTAGGGGAAGAAAAGATAACCCTGTCTCCTTAATCTTGTTAGGGAGGGGGGAGAAGGGAGAAGAAAGAAAAAATATATTTACAAAAAAAAAAAACCCCTTAGAGCAATGAGTGCTATATTCAGAAGATTCAGGGACCACTGTTACAACTGGGATAAGCGGTACACACCTGTAAATCAAGCTATTTGGGAGACTGAGGTACAAGTATCAAAGTTTGAAACAGGCCTGGGAAACTTAGCAAGACCTTATCTTGAAATAAAATTAAAGGGTTTGGCATGTAGCTCAGTGGGAGTGTCTTTTTAAAAATAAGCCTGAGAGCATGTGTTCTTCTCTCTTCTTCCCTCTCCCTCTCCCTAATAAGATTAGGAGATAGTGTTATCTTTTCTTCTCCTAGTTAATTGTCATTGAACACACCCACTACAGGAAGGAAATAAGTGCCATAGGATCTAGGAAGTGAATATCTCCCAAATTAACAACATCAGGACGCCCTGTGGACCCCCTACCTGAGCACACCTGGACTGCAACCATTGAGGAATTTCTTTAAAATCCCCCTGTTCCTCTTGATGGGCAGAACCACAGCCTCTGGGGCAGGAGCCTCCTGTGTTTCTCCTTTGCTAGCAAAGCAATAAACCCTTTCCCCCGCTTTTTCTCAAAATTGTGTCCTCATTATCAAATTGGCATGAATTGGCATGGGGACAAGAACATACATAATAGTACAGGACTTACCTAGTATGCATGCGACACTGGGTTCAATCTCTAGTAACACACCACTCACATTCTCTCTCTCACCCCCCAACCCCCACAAATCAATGTACACCAAGAATGGAGAGGTCCTTATATTCACAACAAATATAAGACAAAAAATGACAAAGAATATAGGATCAATTACAATTATAACTCAACACCCACACCCAACTAACCTCTATGGATAATTTTTTTTCAAAAAAATATGAAAAAG
>PVHX01008454.1:0-83496 GCA_004024805.1 Geosciurus inauris | reverse complement strand
CCATGGCTGATATGGGGAAGGACAACGACAGAAAAGGAATCCAAGATGAGGATCTATGGTAATGGACCACACCTTCCCCAGGATGCCATCATAAAAATCCCTGAAAGTCCCAGCACTCTGGGAGGCTGAGACAGGAGAATCACGAGTTCAAAGCCAGCCTCAGCAACAGCGAGGCACTAAGCAACTCAGTGAGACCCTGTCTCTACACAAAACACAAAATAGGGCTGGGGATGTGGCTCCATGGTCAAGTGCCCCTGAGTTCAATCCCTGGTACCAAAAAAATAAATAAATAAATCCCTGAAAGTCAGATTCAGAGGGCTTCCTAGCTGGGGAACAGTCCCTGGACCAGGAGGCTGGTGCACCCCAGCTCCATGGGGACAGAGACGCCTGTGCTCAGGTCTTTCTAGCCCTCTCCCTACATATCTCTTCACCTGCTCATCTGCACAGTTTCGTGGCCTTTAGCAACATAATAAACCAGGAGACAAAGGTGCTTCTCTGAGTCCAGGAACCGCTCTAACAAACTGATTGACCCCGAGAAGGTGGTTCTGGGTACCTCTGCCTCACGGTCCTATTGGACACAAGTCTTGGGCAACCTACCACGTGGGGTTAACATCTGAAGTGGGCATCTTATGGGACTGAGCCCTCACCTCATGGGATGTGGTACTGTCCTCAAGTAGATAGTGTGAGAATTACATTAAATTACAGGAAACTGTGGGTCAGCTTTCCATCACAGTGGCAAAATACCCAAGATAAACAACTGAAAAGAAAGGCTTATTCTGGCTCACAGCTTTGGAGGTTTCAGTCTTTGGTTGCTTGGCCCCATTACTTTGGGGCTGCAGGGAAGCTGAACATCAGGGCGGGGAGCCTGTGCTGGAGCAAAGCTGCTCACATCATGGTGGCCGGGAAGAGAGACCTTCCACTAGGCCCCGTCTCCAAAAAGGTTCTGCCAGGTCCCAATGAGGCCATCAGCTGGGGACCAAGCCTTCAACATATGAGCTTTTAGAGGACATCCAAATCATAACAGAGGCCCAGAATTAGGGCAGAATGATTTGGCTCGGGGGAAACTTCACACATCTGGTTAAAGAAGTGTTCTGTATTGAGCGTTGAGAGAATAGTAGGGAGAAAACCAGTTAGTTTGAGTTTTCCCTATATGTGATTGTGTATAAGGAAAAGCCGGCATTTCTTAACTGCCCCTGTGGGCAGGGGTGGTGCCACGTTTATAAGTTCTGAACATTTAAACATAAGTGAAAATTCTAGGAAGTCCCCCTGAAAGAATGCCCTTCTGTTCCTTCTCCTTTCTCCTATGTCAGCCTGGAACAGATACACAAAAGCTGGTGCTCCAGCAGCCATTTTCAACACTGACCTTAAATATGGACACTGAGCATCAAGGTGGCAGAACTGCCCCATTTCAACTTTGGCTCTCAAGGGGTATATGTTAGATGCAGCAGAACTTTTTCTTAATGGATACTGGCTCAAGTCCAGGTTGCTGTGATGCCAAAGTCAACATGTTCAACCCATAAGCAACCCTGAACTCAGGAATGGTTTCTAATGTAGTCCTCTGGCGAGCTTTGAAACCTGAAGCCTAAGTGCTGAGCTGTATTGAAAAGAACGGTTTCCTGACATTTTTGCAGCTCTGGTCTTAGATGTTCCATCACGCTGAGGCCCTCTACAAATCCTCACCTCATCGTCTAGGACTTGGAACATTTCTCAGGCGACACCGACTACCACCTCACAACTTGGCAGCCCTTGATGAGGTCACAGAGTGAGAATAAAATGTCTCCAAACCCCGACCCCATTGAGCAGTGGATGCCACTGAGCACACACCCTTGGATGGGAAGGTTCAGCCTGGCACGTCCACGTCAGCAGACTGGACAATATTGCATTCACAGACAAAACATGGCGCTCCCAAGCCTTGCTCCACCCCTTCCAGTAAGCAAAGAGCTTTGTGAGACCCTTCTTTTGGATAACAGAGTGGAAAGAGCCTCTAGGAGTGCACACTTGCCCAGTTACCTCATTAGAGTGGAGCTACCTGTGTCTCCTAAGGCCCTAATAATGAAAGATACCCTATTTGTGAAAGGTACTGAATTAGGTCAGGGATAGACTGAAATACAAATAGCCAGTGATCAGAGCATGTATAAAAACTGAATTCTGACCCCTGGATCTGCAGCTACCGGCCTGGAACCCCACCCATCCTCTACAGCAACCAGCCCAGGATGCCCACCTGCCGGTTAGAAGTCAGACTTGTAGGAAGCCAGACCAGTGTCTCTAGAATAATCCAAGAGGCCAGGCAATAACCTCTGTGACAGTCTGTCCACCAGGATGTGAATGACTGACAGCTTCTCTACCTTTTCTCCCACTGCCTTGACAGGAGTAATCAGAGAAAGTCAATATTCTCCCTCGCTAAGGACAGAAGAGGCTCTGCTCCTGCTTGGTCTGTCTGCACCTTCCCCATGCCAGGCACACCTGCAGCCTGCCTTTTACCCACTATCGAGCCTGTCCCTCCTCTGTCTGCCCTTGAGACTCTACAAAATGCAGGGGACGGAAAGCGGCTGCCTTTCTTGCTAAAAATCTTGGATACGGAGCTCATTCTCATCTGGCCAGTCTTGCTTATTCCCACAGGAGAGGGGAATGGATTTGAGTTCAGACTCTGTCACTCACAACCATGTGGCTCCAAGCACATGACTTGGTTTTGCTCATGCTCAGGGCTCTCATCTGCCAAATGAGCAGCGGCATTACCACACAGGGTCCCTGCAGTGACCCAAAACAGGGGCTGGAGCATTCTTCATAGAGCCAGCAATAAGCAAGTGAGCGGCTGGCCAGAAGGGCCCTTCTGCTTTATTAGATTTGCCTTCTGGAAGTCAATGCTGTGGTCTTCTTCACTTTTTTTCTGTTTTTAGATATACTGGGTAATTTTTTTCTTCATTTACATAGCACTTTGCAGAGGATTTCCACAGCCATTATTGAACTTGTTCCGGTCAGCACCTCCTCAGAGGGGGCAGGAAGTTATTCTCTGCCCATTATGCCAAGAAAAGGAGTTGAGGTTGAGAAGATGGTGAACCTACTGCCCCTCTGGTGAGCGGTGTGCAGCAGGAGCCTGCCCGGCTCTGCCTCTACCCTGACCTTTTCAGCATGGAGGAGGGAACCTGAACACCAGCTCGGCTCCCGGGTGTTTGCTCAGCATTTGTGGCTCCTGGATAATGGCGCACGGATTCTTCCACACTTCAGAGCTGCTTCCCTCCACGGCGCCGCCAGATCCTGATCTTCCTCCTCCTGCAGCCTTGGGCTCTGACCTTAGAGCCTCTCTCTGGCAGGCCAGTGTTGCTGAAGTGTCCACAGTGCAGCAGGAATCCTGCAGAATCAAGAGGGACTGTGCTGCTCTTCATGGTGAGAGGCTCCAGGTGTGGCTGGACACTTCTGCACCCTCCCTGGGGGTTGGGGGAGGCTCCAGGCAGGAAGGAATGCTGGAATCAGGACCTTTTGACAGAAAGCTCAGCCAATGAAGGCTTCTCTGGTCACAACCAAAGCTTTTCCCACCCCTGATGGCAGAAGATCAGAAGTGCTGACTGTCATGTGCCAGGAAGAAGGGATCCAAGTGGGGCCTGCTTGTCCCAAAGCACTGGACCTGTCCAGGCCTGAGTGAAGGACCCAAAAGCAAGGCACAGTAGGAGTTCCTGCCCTCAAAGTGCAGTAGCCCACCTGCTGGGAAAAAGTGAACTTGGGTTCTGACCTGTCAGGTACCAGCTCAGCCCTCAGGAGGTGTCAGATGAGCCAGGAAAGGATATGCAAGGACAGGGTCAGACACAGGTCATCTGCTGATGCCTGGCATCCTTTAGAGATGAGATGTAATTGGGGTCCTGCCCAGAAGGACCCCGATTGCTCCAGTGACCTCGTAGGATTATTGTACCTCCTTCCAGGAAGGACATCTTGTCCTGCTGTAAGTAGGGGCTGCAGACACCCTTAAACTGCAGGTTTCCCATACAATAAGCTTTGTGTTAAAACCTAGTTGAGAATCTGCTTGACCCCACTCTGGTAGGCACTGGGGACTCTCAAGTGGAAAAGCCCCCAGCCTCATCTGGGAAAGGGAGGTGACCACAGAGATCTGCAGATGTGCTTGGACGAGTGTTTCAGAGACAGGTCAGCTCTCCCTGAGGGCCAGGGATGTTGTCCCCTCCTTTCCTTGGATGGAGAGGAGTTTACTTGGCAGGCAGGGGAGGGTAAGAGTGACTGACCTCCCCAGGGAGGAGGGACATGGGTGGCAAAGGGATACAGGGGTAGGGGTGGCAGAGAGGGACATAGGTGCTTCATTTTCAAGGAGCATAAGGAGGCCCTATAGTGGAGGGTAAGTCACATGGGCAGAGGCAGCTATGCCCAGAGGAGAGCAGGAGCAAGATGAAGGGGCCCTGCTGCTCCGTGAGGCCTCACGTTACCCTGTGGGAGCTCCAGCCGGCAGCAGGCCGCGCAGGCCGCGTGCTCAGTTCCCAGGAACCCAGGGGAAGTAGGAGTGCAGCTCTCTGCTGAGCTGTAATGGGGCCATCCAGAGTGGTTACTTCCTTCTCAAAATAGGCACATTAAAAAGCTTCTTTCTAATAAATGGAGTGGAAAAAATGTTTAGTTCTTAAGAAAGGAGGGTAAATAGGCTTTTAAAAAATCAAGCAACTGTAGGAAGGGCCTTACAATTTAATTGCAAACTTCCATCAAGCAAACCCGGTACCTTTGCAATCACTGGCCACATGTCAGCTTGTCCTGGGCTGGCTCCTAGGACAACAGCAAGACTGGGGAGGCAGGTGTCCTTCTTTCTGTCTGACAGGGAGCAATGAGGCCTGTGGATAGCCAGGAGCTTTCCAAAGCTTTTACCTCTGTCAAGAAGCAGAAATTCTGAGAGGCTGTAACTCTGTGAAAGGACGGATAATTGACAAGTCCAGAAGATGGTTATTTGGAGCAGAAAAATATTGACAGTGGGATGTTTTGCCTAACTGTTTGCCTTGGTTTGGGGTCCTCCCAAAGTCAAGTCCCAGACCAGAACTTTGGGGCTGTGTGAAGGGTGGTCCCAGGAAGCAGGGGCGGGAGGCAGGGAAGGTGACATGGAAGGGAAAAGCCAACATAAGGTTTCTGCTCGGCAGTGGTGGCTCATGACTTGGGAACTTTGAGAAGAGCCCAGATGCCCTGCTGTCCTCCATGTGGACAGGAGGCGAGAGTTTTGGTCCCCTGCTCCTTTTCTGTGGGTCAAGTGTTGTCCGTGGGGGTGTTAAGTCCCTGCACCTTCTTGTGTGAGGCCCCATAGGCTCTTAGGTGCCTGGGAAGGGCCTGGTGTAAAAAGCGAGCAAAACAGAAGATGCAGCTAATGCTGCCAGTGGGAAGTGAGAAGCTGGATCAGAGGTAGACCAAGGAACATGGGTACCACTCCCCCTGAGCATCTGCAACACCCACAAGGCATCTTTGAAAGGCAGGCCCAGGAAAATACTCCATGCATGCAATAACTAAAGAGAAGATGCTACACTTCACCATTTCAACCCTGGACTATGGAGACCAGGTACCAGCCTCCCCTTATCTCTCACATACACCATTGGTTATAAGACATCCCAGCTTCCAGTAACTGGAGGGCAGGAGGTGAACTGGAGAGGTGATCAGGCTGAACATTCAGTTCACTGGCTCATTCATTTAATAAGTATTTATTGAACACCTACTGTTTACAAGGCACTGTGCCAAAATTAGGGGGCAAAGCCAGGAAGGAAGCAAGAAATGTCTCTGGCTTCATGAAAATGGCATTTCAAGGTGTTCTTAGAGTTTTCCCTGGATATTTCAGCTTGCTGTAGATGAATAAAAGATGGAGTCACACGGTTACAGATGGAGGGAATCTTTGTTAAATGCAGGGATGTGCTCAGCCAGGAAGGATGCCTGGAGAAAAATCCACAGGATGCAAACAAACATCTCCATCCAAGAAAGCGGCTTTGTAGAAGGAGTTTTTGGGTTTTTTTTTTTGGTACCGGTGATTGAACTCAGGGGCACTCGACCACTGAGCCACATCCCCAGCCCTATTTTGTGTTTTATGTAGAGACAGGGTCTCACTGAGTTGCTTAGCGCCTCACCGTTGCTAAGGCTGGCTTTGAACTTGCGATTCTCCTGTCTCAGCCTCCCAAAATGCTGGGATTACAGGCGTGCGCCACAGCGTCCGGCTACATGCAAGGAGATTTGAGGCTAGAGGTAAACATCAGGCCTTTGCAAAGTCTGGCTAAATTGGTGGGACCCAATGTTGCTCACACACAACACTTACATTCTTCTATAAACATATTGATATGGTTGAGCAGCAAGGATGCCACAGAGCCAAGGGCGAGATGACCCTTCTCCAGCAGCAATGGGAAGGATGGTGTTGGTGGAAAATTGTATGAAAGAGTCGTTTGGAAGCTTCACGCAGGTGAGAGCTGACACAGGTCTAGGACAGGGTGGCCGTCACATGGATGGTGATGCACTAAGTCAGATCTTCCAGGGCCTGCTCTCGGGGAGCCCATGTTAAAGTCAAGTCTCAAATCCAACATGTCTAACTCACCCACTGGTAGCAACAAAATATTGAAGCTAGCCATGGACTCCAGTGCTCCCAAGCAGGTCCTTTTCCTCCCTGATTAGGACTGAGGCACCAGGACTCTTGAAGTCTTCAGAATCAGCCAGGCTGCCACGGATCTTCCCGATTCCTCTCACCCAGACTTGGAGCCACTTTCCTCCAGCTGAGTGATGACATCCACTGGCTTCCACCAAACAACCCCAATGCTGTTTCCACATCCCAATAGCTTGTCTTTCCATAAGACTCTCCTGCACGCTTAGGATCCTCAGCCAAAAACCACTCTACCTCCTCCTTGGACTGAAGAGAAGGGCACAGAAGTTGTCACTCGCTCAGAAGATAAGCAGGTGCTCCCATTTTATTAATTAGTTGCTCTTCTGTAGACAAGTGTGGTGTTTTTCTATATGTTGGAAGGAGATTCCAAGGTGTGCCAATTTCCCCAAGTGATGCCTCTCAGTACCAGAAGTGCAGTGGGCTTGTCCTGTGTGGCACAACCAAGCGGAGGACATAGCAAGTGACATCTTATAGTCCTCGCCTTTTCAGCCCCATGAGGCATGTCAGGTTTCCTACACAAAAGAAGCAATATTCTTCTGCAGGAAAGAAAAACAGTTGTTGACAGTAACTCTGTCCTGCGCAAAAATTCAGTGCTCTTGCAGGGATGCGTCAATCAACTGGAAAATTAACAGGATCAGATTACACATTTAAACGGCTATCAATCATCCCGCTCAGCACAAATGCCAGAGGCTGATTTATATTCTTCTTCCTGACATGAGTTCTGCATTTAACATTTATCAGGCGATAGGAAAATAGTTATAGGGGAGAAAAATGTGAAGTTCTTCCTAGGGGCCTCCTTCATTGGCCTCACTTGGCAGTCCCCAGCCTCCACACCTAGGAGTTGCTCCCCAAGCCCAAAGACCTCGGGAAAGGCGACCTCAGTGGAGACAGGCAGGAAGAGTGGTTTCTGCAGTTCCCTGTGCACTGCCCTGTCCTCCCTGTTGGCCCCGTGGCCAGGCAGTGGTTTCTGAGCAGAGGCACTCTCTTGCTTTTCTTCATGCAGACTCCAGGGCGGAGGCGGCAAGTGGTGAGCTTCTCAGCAACACGCAGAATCGCAACTGTTGTGTCTGTGATTTGTGAGCTGTTTCATAGGGTCATAGAGCATCTTTCCCTTCACAGTTTAAAAAAATGATTTGAATTAGGATTTCCCAATCCCCGTATTCTAGTAGAGATCATTCTTCAGGAAGAGTGGTGTCTGAGCCAGCCCAGGACACTGTCTTGAGGCCTGTGGTTGAGCAGCCTACACAAGCCTACCCTGTGGAGATGGCGTGTGGGCTGCCTGTCCCCCTGCAGGAAGGGAAGCAGGTGAAGGATCCCAAAGTCCCAGGGTGGACTCCCAGGTTGCTGTGCATCCCAGAGGAGACGGCGGAGTCCTTCGGGATAGAAGGAGAGTCAGGGAGCCAAGGCCTTGCTGGAAGCTCCCTTTCAGCCCCGCCACTGTCCTTGACAGCCCCTAGGCTATGGTGGCCCCTTAAGAACTTGCTGTGTCTACTTTTTTCTCAGGCCATTTAGTGGCTTTGTGGGAGGAAGTGCCAGCTGGCTTTCATTCAAGCTGAGACTCAGGATAGGAGCAATAAGCAGGTGTGCCTGGCTGGAGCGGGAGGAAATTGCCAGATTTACCAGAAATATCAAGCCCTAGGCTCAAAAGCAGCCAGGATACCAGATCTGTTGGGTTCTCCAGAAAAGCCAGAAATCAGGATTTTTATATGCTGGCCACTAATTCAAATAAAAATAATGTCTGGGGCCAGATTCAGCCTGTGAACATGGGTTGGTCATAGGGGGTAGAGAAGAGGAAAGAATTAACAGCTGGGCATGGAACACAGGGATACAGTGGATGGAAGGGATTTGAGTGGCACCTTGACTTTGCTTGTCAGGGTAGATTCATTTGAAGGGTGTACATAAGGGTCATCCTCATTATAAAGATTAGGACTCTTTCAATTGAAAAGGAGAGAAAAGCAACAGAAATGAGCTTCAGATACAAGAAATTCATTGACTAATGTGACTGAAACTTCAAGGAGTATCTGAACATCAGGTGTGGCTGGGTCTGAGTGCAGATGATGCCAATGGGCACCACCCTCCATACTTGCCTCTGGTTTCCTTAGAGGTTGCTTTATTGTGGGTGGGTTCTCAAAACAGAGTTTTTGCAAGAAGTAAGTACAGCAACAGATTTTCATAAGCTCTGTGAAGACAGGGATTCTTGCTTTGACCACTGCATCATTAGTGCCATGTGGCTGAGTGAGTGGGCTCTGGACTGGGTGCAGGATCATGTACCCAAACCTCGCCTGAAAGTCATTCAGGGCTGTTCAGAGCCTGGAGCTCTGGTCCTCTCCAGCAGCCAGCGCAGTGGCCTGGGGGCCTGGGGCTGGGAGGCCTCCTGGGGCTGGACTACAAACACTTCTCCAAACACACTCACCGCTCCCTCCTCAGAGGTGCAAGGGTGCACTGCGCAGGCTCCAGCCATGAAACCCGAGTGCACCGGGGGAGTTTTTCTTAGGATTTAATTGTGTGTGTCTGTTCTCACCGTCCCAAAAACTGTCTCCACTTTTCCCTGTTCTTTTTGGACTTTGGAAACATGTCCAAGGTTTCACCCTGAGTAATTGGGAAGTGTTTGAAGTTTTCTGCTCCTGTTTTCTAAACAGAGGCCGTAGAACATTCTCAGGAAATACTAGACATAGCCGGCTAAGGGTACGTGTCTGGAATGGCTCAAACTTGGGCCTGAGACCTACATCCTCCCTCTAGGCAAGTGAGGCAAATTACTTCATCATTAAGGGATGACACATGTTCCTCTTTACAATGAATTAAAAATAGTTTCCATTTTTTTTATATTGTCCTCTAAGGATCCATTTGTAATTCAGATGAAGTTCAATTGATCGATATGCTATTTCACAGAGCAGGCTTTGGGTTTTGTATCTAAGAACTATTTGCCTAACTAACCCAAGGTCACAAGTATTTTTTCCTGTGTTCTACAAGTCTTATGTTTTCGGTTTTATACTTGGGTCTATGGTCCATTGCTGGGAGGAAGTCTTTGCAAGGAATTTATCTGATGAAGGATTTATGTTCAGATTATATGAAGAACTCTGAGAGGGGCTGGGATTGTGGCTCAGTGGAGGAGTGCTTGCCTCGCACATGTGAGCCACTGGGTTCATTCCTCAGTACCACATAAAAATGAATAAATAAAGGTATTGTGTCTATCTCCAACTAAAAACATTTTTTAAAAACTGACATGTTTAAAACAACAACAAAAATAACTCTAAGAACTCAATAATAAAAAAACAAATAACTCAATTAAAAAACGGACAACAAATTGTGAATAAACTTTGCTAAAGAAGATATATGGAGGGCTGGGATTGTAGCTCAATGGTAAAGTGCTTGCCTTGCATGCATGAGGCCCTGGGTTCGATCCTCAGCACCACATAAAAAGAAATAAAGATATTGTGTCCATCTACAACTAAAATAATATTTTTAAAAAAAGAAGATATATGGAGGGAAAATAAACACATGAAAATTTAATCAATACCATTAACTCCGCAGGAAAAGGCAAATTAAAGCCACAATGAATAGCCACAAAACACCATAGAATGACTACAGTTGAAAACAAAAAAATTAACCAAGTGTTGCCCAGCCTTGGTGAGGATGCAGAGGGACTAGGATTCTCATATTCTACTTGTGGGGATATAAACAGTACAATCACATTGGAAGACAGTTTGGTAGATTTAGTTAAACACAGACCTGTTAAATAGTCCAGCAATCCTACTGGTAGGTGTTTACCCAAGGAGATGAGAGCACACGTGGAGGCTTGCACATGAATGAACAAGTACAGAGGCTACGTGTGTCCTTTCCAGTTCCAAACTGGAAAGGACCCAAATCTTCATCAACAAGTGGATGGATTAAAACAATGGGCACATCCATGCCGTGGAATACGCTCAGTAATAAGAAGGAATGAGCTCTTGATACTCATAATGACCTGGGTAGGCCTCAAAGTCATTATGTGAGTGAAAAAAGCCAAGATCAAAAAAATTAGGTAGGTGTCATTCTGTTTGTATAGCACCCATGATGATAAGAGGCTTGGTAAGTGCTTGCACACCACGGCTTGCTCTTTGGGAACACAGGCTATGGGATTCATTCACTGCAGGACAGGCCAAAGAGAGAACAGAGAACCCCTGGTCAGCAGTCCCCCTGAGCTCTGGGCCAGCAGCCAGCATCAGCTGCCACCTTGGATGTTCCAGTGCAGCCCAAGCGTCATCCTGTGGAGCAGAGGAACTTCCTAGCTGATCCCAGTCGAGCTGTGAAATCTTGAGAGAAAATAACACAGCTGTTGCTGTGAGCCGGCAAGTTTTGTGGTGGGTTGTTTCAGAGACATCGCTTACCCCTTAAGTTCATAGTGCTTTGAAACCTGCATCCTAGTAGCTTTGAGACTCTGGTGTAAAACAAGGCCAGTTTGTAGTTCCTACAAATATCCTGAGGTTGTTCTTCATAGGATTGATTTGGGCCAAGTGTCCACCTGTGAACTAGTATGAAGACAGCCAAGGAGGGTGTCAGGGAGCACCACGGTCACATGTCCAGCTCTAGAGCTGCCAGGTCCCAAACAGTGAGTGGAGAGAAGAGAATCAGAGTGCAGTAATAAGAAGGGTAAGTGGGGGTAGGGCAGCTCAAAGCAAGTGCTTAGGACAACCAACAGCAGAGGTGCTCTGCAGAGGAAGGAAAGAGTGGCTCTGGGAACCTGGAGGTGTTGCATGATTACAGAAAGATGACTGGATTGTGCAGGTTACAGGAGATAATTTTGTTAAAGCCTTTTACGTGGTGCCTGGCACACAGTAAGTCCTCAATTACTGATAGCTATTATCATTTTATTTTTATTAACACTACTAAAGGGTGGATATACAATGTTGATGCTTATTTCTATCTCTGCAGAAATCAGCCCGTATTTGGTCCCAGCCTTGGCCACCTCACATATAAGTACATTTGGCTCTGTGTGAAGGGACTGTCCCTAGTCTACCTGGCCCAGGTATTTAAGGCAGAGGAGTGTTGTGCATGTCTATTTGAGAAGTCCTGTCTTATTAGCTTGGAGTCCCAGGGACTGAGCTCTACTGTGGCTCCTCATTTAAGAGACAAATAACTCAGCCGGACCTTATCCTGTCTCATTTCAAGGTTTCCATGGAGACCAGGATGAAGCCAGAAGAAGCTTCCAAAGGCTTGGCATCTTCCCACTGCAGTCACGGGACAGTGGGGGACTCTTTGGTGAGCTCACAGGCAGCACGTATGCACACACAGGTATGAAGTTAGAGGCTCGACATTCTGGATACACACGTGTGAGCACGGGGTCCCTTCTGACGACAGACAGTGGACTCCTGGAGATTACAGGGAGACGCTGCCGCCATGCCTGGGGTGACACCGAGGAAATCCCCAGGATCTGTGGACTCCACACACCTGGCCGACACAGACCCTGGTCTGGGCGGAGCCTCCCTGCTAAGGCTGGCAGGGCTACTTGGTGGCTGCACTGAGTCCAGACCACACCCCAGCCTCGGTCATCTGAAAGAGAACGTTCTGGAAGCAGGGACTCAGCCGGCTGGAGAGGTGAAGGCAGGAGGACTTGCTGTCATCGGCAGAGGGGCTCCTCGTGATGTTCGGGATTGTGCCTCATGGTTTGGGAGCAGGAAGCATCTTGGTGTCTCTTGTGCACATTCTCCGCCTGGGAATCTATTCTCACTATGAAACTTCCCCGAGTGCCTTGCTCTTGCCAAGCACCAGGCCATGTGCTGCAGCCCTTTGTCAAGAGAAGCTCGCCGTCTATGTGGGCAAGAGGGCAAGCAGACTGGGGTGGCAGACATGGCACAGATGTTGAGAGTGTTGTAGAGCCCAGGGAGCCTGGGAGCAGAGCCAGGGAGCCCGGGAGCAGAGCCCAGGTATGATGGGGAGACCCAGTTCACCACCTCTGCCCTGGTCCACTCATAAGAACGGGGAAGGGATTTCCACCTGTCCATACACCCACCCTGACCACAGTGGGATCTGACTCTGGCTGGCAGCTCTCTTTCCACCTGTGGCTCAGTCCCCTTGTCCTGGCCTAGGCTGAGTTTCCTGATACTCGTAGCCCCACAAGTCAGATAGTCCAGGAGGTAACTTGTGACCTGGCTCTTAAGCAAGGTGACACTTCCCATTGCTGAAATGGAGACTGTTCTTCCAAGAGCACACAGTGCCCCAAGGGAAGGAGGAGCACAAGGCAAGGGTTAGCCCAAGTCGCTTGGCAGGGGCAGCCCATGGAGTAGAAGGGAACGGAGCTGCTCACCACCAGTCCTTCAAAGTCTTCGTCTGGTGTCTGCCATGACGCCAGGCGTGCACAGTCTGAATTATTTTAAAGACTATCCACGTCCAGGTTCTGTTGCGCTGGGTACTCCGAGTCCCAGATGGCAATTGGGTGGGCAGAGGAGCAGCCAGGACTCAGGTCTAAGACCCACGCTATTCTCTAGCCCTATACTGTCTCACCACGCGGGGACTCATGGCTGCCTCACTCTCCTGACCTCAGGCTGTCCATCCATCCATCTGCTCCTGAACACACCCACTGAGGCACCCTTCAGGCATCTTGTCAGGAATTCTGTTAAATCTAAGCCGCGCCCTGGCACTCTTCTGCCCCAGCACCTAGTGGCTCCTGTCTTGTGCAAGGTCCAAAGTCCTTCCTGTGACCATCAGGGGCTTTGTGGTCTGGTCTCCTCTCACATCATCGCCAGCTCGCTGCCCCACACCACCTCCCTCTCATTCCTCTGCTCTAGCCTCAAGGACGCCAAATCCACTCCCACCTCAGGGCCTTTCCCTCCCGTGGGCTCAGGAGGGTTCAGCATAAATGGCCTCTTCTCAGTGGGGTCTTTCCTAAGTACCTTTCAAAAGCCACGTCTCCCCTTGCAGTCTCATGTCCCTTCCGCTTCGGTTTCCTCACAGTGTCTGCTCTGCAGCCCCCTATGATCCCTGCATTTCTGCTGTCCTTCCTTTTCCCTAGCAAGTAGGCCTGCTGGTCATGCACATATAGGGCTGAGAGGTCATTATTGACTCCATGAGTTGTGCCCAGAATCACAGGCACAGTTGGCATGTCAGCTCTTCTTTATGTCCTCCCCTATTTTCAAAGCTCTGGGATGTGTTGTGTCCACCAACAGCAGCCAGAGCAGGTGCTTCTGGGGAGTGGGCTTCCCGCTGCATGTACTCTCTTTACCTGCTAAGATGCATCTAAGCCAGGATCTGCCAATGCTGTGCACCAGAGACCCTGAGGTTCCCCAGGCTCCATGTGCCTAAGAATGCACCTACAGAACATCCTTGTAAAATGCCCAGAAAAATCCCAAGACAACGACAGGGAACTTCTGAGGCCAGAGATGGGGCAGCCAGGCAGGTAACCCAGCACTGCCCTGTGCTCCATGTACCTGGGCTCACCTGCTGTGCAGAGGCCATGTCCCTACAGGGGGACAGCTTGGGAAGAACCCAGAGACCTGCCCAACAGTACTGGATGCCATGGAAATTGGTCTACCTCATATTTGGCTTCAAGAAGGAGCCTTTTTAAAAAGCTTCTCTTAAAATATTGTCACCATCAGCTGACCCATGGAACTAGAAATCATATCATTGGTGTAATGTGAAATCGTATAATTTAGGAAGCTCAAGGAAAACATTTCTCAAAAAGTGATCCCAGGTCCTTCATGCTCCCAGGAACCGGGTGGAGCAAACACCATCCTCCTGGAGGAGCGCACTGTCCAGCAACAGCTCAGAACTCCCACGAAGACAGTTCCAGCTGTATCCACCCACGAGTTTATAAAAAGTTATAAAATTTACAAGAAAGCAATCTATCTGAGTCCAAGTCAGACAAATAAGGAACAATGACGGGAAATACTAGAATTGTCTGCTGCAGCTTAGACAGCAAGCATCACAGAGGAACTGCAGACGGAAGGAAGATCTAGAGACTCACTCCAAAATGACCAGATGCAAACACGAGTCTGGAAATTGAAAATATAGGGTAGAAAATAATGAAAGGCTTTAAGATCAGGAACAGCAGCAGCAGAAGGCGTCACTGATCATCCCTCCCCCTTTCTTCCTTCTCTCCTTCCTTCCCATTTTCTTTCTTTCTCTTTTTTTGCCAAAACTTTAAAAAGTTACTCATTCTGGTAAAATAAAACTTCACAAAGATTAGTTATTTACCATGAAATCCCACCGCTGGGCACATTACCCAGTCAGAAGTATGCAAAAATGATTTCTTGAATGTCTTGTAACTATTTTGATGGAGAAGTGTGTTGTACGATTCTTACTCTTCAGTTTCCATTTTCTACAAGTATTTGCTGACCCCCTCATTAACTGCAAGTAAGATTTGGACACGATCCTGTCCCGACCGGCCTTGACTTTCACTTAGACTATATCACAATGAGAACTGTATTTTACCTTGTGAATCAGTACTCATACACCACACAATAAATAATAAAAATTGGATATATCTTTAGCACACAAAATGTACTCATATGCTTTCTATTTTATTCATTTTTCCCTTAAAGAAAAATGGCAGTTGAAATCCACTAAATTGATTTCATAACCCATGGCTGCTGAGATCTTTCCTGGCATTTGAAAATCATTGATCCAGTGCAAAGGTCTGGAACCCTCCTCTGCCACAGATTCCTCATAATCATCTATTTCAACGCACAAGACAATGTAAATAGTGTTGCCAAGGAAACCTATTACATTGAGATACAATTATAAAAACATTTTAATGAACAAATGTGTGATACAGTAATAGGTCTGCTTCATTATTAATACATGAAGTGCCAGATCTGACAGCTGACTCAGAGTGGCTACAACTTTGAAGTAGAAGTGAGAAGTGCTATTTTTAGAATTCTGCAACTATAATGTGCTATGAAAATACCTGATTATTAGTGGTGACAAAGTCACAGGTGCTACTTATAATACTTTCAAGTGTCCCCTAAGTCCATAATCAAAGAATGCTGGACCTCAAAAGTTAGTGAAAGCAAAGGAATTTTTTTCCTTATTCAAATTTGTAGAAGCCATATGGCCCCATGGAGCGTCTAGTGGACACATACCTACCTCAAGTATCTCACACTTTTTATTGCGGCAGAATCAAAGGCACTCTTCTCTTGACACTGAGGCAGTCCACAAAGGAAGAGGTAGGTAGATTCTGGTTGCTCAGCAGGTGACAGTATCAGCCTGAGGAGCCCTCAGTTGCTGGTGGCTGATCCTTTTCCCAAATCTACAGTTTTACTGGTCAGATTGAGAAAAGTTGATCTGTCACTCAGGTAGACCTATGGGCACATCTTTTGTGGATGCTGGTCACTGTGGGTCTATGGACTTTAAAGGCTGGGGACAGAATAACCACCGCAGGAAGACAAAAGACAAGAGCCCACAGGCACAGGAGGCAGGTGGGAAGCCCAAGGTACCTCCTCTCCCCTCCAGTACCTCCTGCAGGGCTCAAGGGACAACTGCGCAGTGGGGTCTGGTCCTGCTCTCTGGCCCACTTCCGGTTGCCACATTCAGCTAGAGTAGGGGCATCTCCCAGAGACGGCTCTGTGGGCCTCTCTGCAGCATCTCACCTCTTCTGTGATGACTGATGTGTGACCCTCCAGGAACAAACCCTTAGAGTGGCTAACAGGTTTACCTTAAAAGAAGGGGGAAAATACTAGAAAGCATTTCTGCCTCATTAAATACAAGGTAAGAACCCAGTATGGGAGGGGCATTTTATCAGCTCCCTGGCTGCCACTGAAAAGGCCCTTTTGTTAACCTTTTGTGGAGAAAGTCACTTTGAGACTACAGCTGCTGGATAAATAATAAGGCATTTCTTTGTGTAAGACACTCAGGCTGTGTGGGGTGAACCCCAAGGAGCTGAAATCATCTGAGAAGGCAGGGTTGTCACACTTCCTGCTTCTTCATGACTTCCTGAGAGACACAGGACTACCACAAGTCCTTCTTCTTCCATTTTCCAATGTTTATTAAGCAGAAATGACAGTCTGTCCAGGGTCCAGTGTGGACAGAAAACTAGCCGCTCACGTGATTAAGGGTGTGTGATGATTGGTTCCTGTGTCAACTAGGCTTGATGAGAGTGGCCAGTTATTTCTTCACACACTAACCTCAGTGTTGCTGTGAGGTCTTTTGCAGGTGTGACTAATATCTACTATCAGTTGCATTTAAATCAAGGGGTTCATCTTCCACAGTGATGGGGTGGAATGGGGCACATCTTATCTGTTGAAGGCCTTCAGAGCAAGCACTGAAGTTTTCTGGAGAAGAAAACTTGTGCCTCAAGACTGCAGCATCGACTCCTGCCTGGGTTTCCAGCCTCAGCTTCACACTTCCAACCCCCACAGCCACATAAGCCAATTCCTTAAAATAAATGTCCTAATATACATGGCTTCCATTTTTCTGGAGAACCCTCCTTGTTGTGTTATAAAACCCATGATGTATTTCTGTTTTAAATAGTTTTGAAGCAGAATCTGAAAGCAAAGTGACAAACACAGTATAACACACACACACTCACACACACATATACACATACACACACTCACACACATACACTCTCTCACACACACACACACTCACACACACACTCACACACACATATACACATACACACACTCACACACACATACACTCACACACTCACACACACATACACTCACACACACACACACACACACTCACACACACACTCTCACACACACACACACACTCTCTCACTCTTTGAGTTTGGAAGAGGAGGCTCTGGTCAGTGAGGGGCCAGGAAACATACAAGCATTTGTCTATTTTCTTTTTAGACTTTATTGAACCCACAGAGGGAGCCGCAGTTCTCATCAGACTGGTGAGGCCCTTCCACATCTCCCTCCCAGCTCCATCTTCTCTGCTCCGACTTCCTGCCTCCAGCCACAGTGATGGACGGTTTGGCCCTGCTGGTCCTGTTTGCCACATTTTGTCTTCCTTGCAGCCTCCTCACTCCCGGCTTCTGTGCTCATCGTGTTTCTCATTGTCTCTCAGTCTCCATCCCTCGCTCCCCCACCTGCCCCACAGTGGCGTTTTCTGGGTCTTTCTCATACACCGGTGCTGGCTGATCACTCCACACATTTAGCTTCAACCATCTCCTAAAAATGGACCATTCCCAAACCCTTATCTGCATCCTAGAACTCTGTCTTCAAAGTCATCTGCCCAACAGTCAACTGGATGTCCCAAACTGAGACTTCCATGGCCCCTCCACCCTACCATGTCCCACCAGACCCAACATTCCCATTGCCATGTTCTGGATCTCAGTTGGTAGAATTTCCACCCACCATCCACCCATGCTAGAATCTCCCTTAAGAATGAGCCAGTTTTCAGAGCAATATAAATGCTTTTGCTTTACTCAGGTGGATGAAATTGGATCACTCTGAAGTATAATCATTATTCCAAGTATAGTACATGATTTCCGTAATGAGATAATTGACTGCCTCTGGCCCTAGATAACACCTGAAATAAGCAATATGTGCACCTGTGTTTTTAATCAAAGTAAAAACCAATATCCAGGAGCCATCAAGAGGCACAGTGAATGTGTTGGGTGCTTCTGGTAAATCTGTGGCGCTAAGCAGTTGGAATGGGTGGTAGTCCGTTGGTGCCGCTGTAAGGAAGTAGCAACTGGGGCCGGGGGTGGAGGGCTTTAGACAACAGCAACGCATGTCAGGCAGTCTTGGAGACTGGCCAAGATGGAGGCATTGGCAGGTCTGTATCTGGTTCTTAAATGACTGTCTTCCTCTTGTGTCCTCACACAGAAGGGGCCAGGGAGCTCTCTGGCATCTCTTTTATGAGGACACTGATGGCATTAGGCAGAGGCCCTCCTCATGACCTAAAGTAATTAGGAAAGTGATTTGGGAAGTAATCCCAAAGGCTCCACCATCTGAGTATCACCTTGGGAGAGCAGATTCCAGCATAGAATGAAGGGAGGGGGGTTAACATCCATCACCACAGAGGACCTGCTTGTGAGTGAATGGGTAGCTTCTTGGGGACCTGAGGCCTTGGTAAGTGACAATCTTTGTTCTACATACAATGGAAAACCATAGGAGGGTCTAGAGAGTTTGTAAAATGATCAGACCGAAGATCACTAGAAGATTCTAGAAGATCACTTGTGAGCTCCAGTTGGGGTAGGATTGGGTGGGGCTGGCATGGAGCTCAGGTTCTTTGTTCTGATTCCATTGGGCTGCGGTGGGGGTGGGGCCGAGGCGTCTGCAGAGTCACACATTCTCCACATCGCCTTAATAGGAGACTTTCTGCCATCTACTACGGCCTCCAAACCTGGAGAGTCTGGCACGGCTCCACCAGGGTCATCTGGCCTGTGCTTCTGTACAGAGCGCTCCCTCCTTGAGGGCAGCCTGGCTCCCCCAGACCTGCTAGACCTGCTAGACCTGGCCTCTCCGAGGTGGGAAGGGTCTGTGCTTCCGTCAAACCCCTCTTTCGGGTCAGCCCTGCTCTCTGCAGAGTAAGCGGTGCCGTCCTTCCAACACCCCACTTGCAAGCTGATTGGGGACCTCCGTTTACCTCCTTCTGCTCACTCTTTGGTTTGATACATAAAATGCAGAGGCACAGAGGGGGATAGCGTAGAAGGAAGCACAGCAGAGAGCAAACGAGACTCAGTGCCTCCCTGACTGCTCTGCATTTTCAAGGTCTACACATTTCTTGGGCAAAAGCACCATGCACGCTCCTGGGCACTTGCTTTTTTAAAACTTCAGCATACACTTTGGAAGTTATTCCACATCAGCACATAAAGCCCCTCTTTACTCTTTAAAAAGAAGAAGGTCTTCCGGGATCTGGCCACCTGATGATGGGCATGAGCACTTTCCAGTCTTTTACTATGACAAAAAGGCACTCAGTTCCTCGTGGGGTCTACACCTGTTTGCCCTGGTCACCTGCATGATCAGCTTAGAGCAATGCAGAGCTGGGTGAAGGGTACATGGCCTGAACATTCAACGCCCATTGCCACGACACTGCCTAGTGGGTGGCACCAGCTCTGGGCGCTCTCTGGGTGCTCTCAAGGACACGCGCCAGGTGGCAAGGTCCTGGGATTGCTTGGTCCCCATGTGGACCCACTATTTCTTTACCCCAGAGCCACTCTTATTCTAGTCACTTTGCTTCCCATGACAAACTCAGCCCTGAACCTGTCGTGGGACACAGCCACCGTGCAGACACCTGGTCGCTGAGCTCTCTTTAGAAGTACAGCTGCTAAACCAGGTTTCTCCCATTTTGTACCTGGGATTTCTGTACACAAGGTACAGAAGTTTCCATTCATCTGTGTATTAATGTCCTTCTACTGGAACAAATCCCCACAAATCAGTGCCTTAAAATAACACAAATGTATCATCTTACAATTGACCCATTCTAAAGTCCCCAGTGAGTGTCACTGAACTAGAATCAAGGTGTCTCTGGGCTGTGTTCCTTCTGGAAGCTCTAGAGGGAAATATGGTCCCTGCCCTTCCAGCACCCAGAAGCCACCTGCATTCCCGATTCATAGCCCCTTTGTCATCTCAAAGCGTGCACCTTCCACTCTCTCCCTCACTGCTCCATTTCCCTATCACATCTTCTCCGACTCTCCTGCCTCTGTATTTTAAGGACCCTGTGATTGCATCACCTGCCTGGATAATGCAGGACACTATCCCTATTTTAAGCTCTTTGCCCAAACCACACCTGCCAAGTCCCTTTGGCCAAGTAAGTTTACGCCTGTAAGTACTGAGAAGCAGGACATGGACATCGTTAGGCAGCCACTACCCTCCCACCGTGATTTTCACGAAATGTCATCTGATTATGGCTAATTGCTTCAAGTGCAGCTTGAACATAGACAAGTGTCATCAAGGGCCTGGGTGCCTTCCCTTCTTTGGGAGTTTTAAACTAAGTACCAGCCAGTGTGTAATAATGTTGAACTGAGCATCCTTGGTGCTAGATGAAAAAGTTACAAGAAGTAACACATGGATGTGGGCATTACAGTCTATAAGGAACATTCACATCCATAATCAGAAGATGATTCCCACCACTGGGCGAGGAAACAGGCTGCTGAGGATTTGGGCGCCTGCAGATGAGGACCAGTGAGGTCCAGCTCCACAGCTATGCCTTTTCCCACTGCACCAGCTGCCTGAGAGTCATGATACCAGTGCCCTGGGCATCCCCACTGAAAGGCCTTGAGCACTCTCTTCCTTTGTAGTTTTCTGGAGCTGCCCTAAGCTACCAATTTGGGTTGGAGCAATGGTTCACTTTCAACAGTTCCTAGGACTTATTCCCACGCCTTAACCAGAACCGAGGACAGCTTTATCAACTGAGCTGGGAAGGTCTGGGCCAGTGTCTCCACATCCTGATGGCCACGGGGACACATAGGCACTGAGGCCATGGACAAGCTCACATGGTTGGCAGGCAGCCTCAGACCCTCAGAGCTCCTGGTACTGAGTCACATTCTTTTCCAGAGATGCTGCTGTGTAAGGCTAGGAATTCTGAATGTGCCAAAGAATCTGCCCTCGTTTCAGAAAGGCTGGAGGCTAAGTGGGGAGCTATAATGAGAGTTGCGCCAGCACCTCCCAGGGCAGCTCGTCGTCTAGCCCTCCCAACAGTTTAGTCACAATCACCATTTTACTGATGGTGGCTCTGAGAATAAGGCCACAGAGATGGCAAGCATTGGCCTCCATGCAAGGTCATGGCCCCCAAAGCCCTCGGTGTTCCTCCTCACCCGCGCTGGAGGAGCCATTAAGCATGAGTCTGGGTTAGAACAAAATTAGCATTTGCTGTGGGACAGTGGGGTGTTAGGAGCCCCCACATGCCCTGGTCAAGCTTGCAGCTACTGGATTCAAGCGCATGCAATTTTGGGGGGACAGTGGAAGAAAACAGTCCCCTGGCTTGTGTCCACTGATCTACAGCCCCAGGAGCACTTGCCAGAGCTCCTGCCCCCCAGGAGGACTGAAAGGGGCAAGAGTTGTCAGGGGTGGGGGAAAAGTGACAGCCAATTATCAGGCAAAATCACCAACCCAATAACCAGCCAGAGGCTTGTCCAGGGTGTTCTTGTGGCTCGCTTTGATTACCCTTTGTCTGGCTTGTGCTCCATTTCAGCTTTTCCTTCAATTTCAATTCCATCTGCCACTCTGTTTGCCTGCACCCCCTACTAGAGACCCAGGCATGCATTATCCTGCTCCTACACATTTTCTTGTTCTGTTGCTCATTGGGTTTAATTTCCCTGAAAGGCTCTGCCTTGAGCTTGATTTAAACCCTGCAATTACAAGGAGGCACCTAATGAGACAGAAGCAAACTTCTGCACTGCACAGCTATTTTTTTTAATGGGATAAACAGGGGAAGATGTGAAACAGAAGCATCTCCATGAGGCTTCAATCCCTGAAAGGGTACCTGGCCTTCCAAAGATGGTGCTGCAATGAGTACAGATCTGATGGGTTGTCACTCCTGGGGTCCTTGGACTTCTTGATCTCACCTGAGATGTGTGACTGGATCTTATCCAGCTGGAGACCCCCTGGTGCACTCCCAGGCCTGCGATGCCTCCTGGTCATGGTCATCAGAAAGGTACCCCAAGCAAGGTCACCAAGCATGGAGGTGGAGCTCTGACCCCAGATGCTGCACAGTGGCATTCCCAAGAGAGGTTTATTTTCCTCCCAAGGCACATTATGGTGTAATGACTTGAACTGTGGAAATTGCAAACAGCATGTGTCATAATGAATATTTTGACTTGGAATACAGCATTCTCAGCGATGCCTGATGTCGGCAGAAACTCAAGGGGTGACAGGAAAATCTATGTGTACCATTCACACAATGTAGCTATAATGGGAATTCATGATAAAAAGTATCTGTTGAGTGCCTGCTGTGTACCTAGCCCTGTGCTGAGCACTTAGGATATGGAGACGAGAGATGTGAGAGGAGCACAAGCAGCAATGTTAGTGTATTCCAGCAAACGAGGCTCCATGTGTGGGGAGCAGAGTGGGACACAGGACCCAGCATGTCCAGTATACACCAGCACCCCACCATCCCCAGCCAGAGGTCGGCTGCTAATTAATCTGACTGCATCACTTACTGATCCCTAATGTTGACTTCCTAGGTTGAAGAACACCCGAGTGGAAACTCGCTCCCAGGAAGTGCTCTCCTTTCCTTCTGGGAAGGCAAAACCAAGAACGCAAGGATACATGGTCAGAAGGACAGGGGTGAAAGGGGACAGAAAGATCATAAATGAGTAAACACCGGAGCCTCTGCCCAGGCTGAGGATAAGAGGATCACATCTGACCCTCACAAGCAACCTGTAAAGCAGGGCTTGTCGTTTTCTTTGTACAGACAAGGGAACAAGCATTCAGAGAGGCGGAGTATGTTGTCCGGGTTCACACAGCCAGCAACCCACACCTGGGCTGGCTCAGGTGCTCTGATGCTGCTCTGGGGGTCACACACTCCCGCGAGAACTCTGAGCTTCTCCTGGGACTTGTGCAGTGTCCTCCCCGTTCCTACCTTTCCAGGGCCCTTCCTTGTCCCTGCAGAGAGCTCGTGGGCTCCAAAGTCAGTGTTGTCTCTGGTTTTGAAGGAGCAAGAGCCCAGCTGTCCTGTCCACCAGACAGGAGGAGTGCTGGTTGACTGCTACGTGACAGCGGGCTAGCTCCGCCCACCCACTTACCTGCCCGGAAACTATCTGCCTGGAAGACGGACACTACCCTCAACGGAGCTGAGTTAGACTCAGCGCATGAAGCTTTGCTCTAAGAACGTCCTTCAGCTGCGAAAGCATGGTGTCCACAAGGAGGCAGGGGAACAGGGGAAGGTGGGGAGAGTCTGACTCACATTCTACGTCACCCCTTGGAACTTCCATGGACTTAATTTCAGATACAAGCCCTGCATTTGGTCAAAAGTTTTGGAAGCAGCAATTCGGAGTCAATGACAAACTGATGTTCAAGATAAAATAGAACAGACGCCACCTATAGCATGGGAGCCCTACACTGATTTTTACCATCGAATTCTAAGTTACTTGAAAGCCAAGGAAAATTGTTTGCAATATTATCTTTTTTTTTTTTTTTTTTTTTTGGTACCAGTGATTGAACTCAGGGGCACTCAACCACTGAGCCCCAGCCCCAGCCCTGTTTTGTGTTTTGTGTAGAGACAGGGTCTCACTGAGTTGCTTAGCGCCTCGCTGTTGCTGAGGCTGGCTTTGAACTCGCGATTCTCCTGTCTCAGCCTCCCTGAGTGCTGGGATTACAAGCGTGAGCCACTGCGCCTGGCTTTGCAATGTCATCTTCTGTTATGGTTTGTAGGTGAGCTGTCCCCCAAAAGTTCACGTGTGAGACGATGTGAGAGGGCTCAGAGGGGAAATGAGTAGGTTGCAGGAGCCTTAAACTGATCAGTGAATTGATCCTTGATGGGATTAACTGAGTGGTGACTAGAGGCAGGTGGGGTGTGGCTGAAGGAGGTGAGAATTGGGGTGTGGCTTGGGGTATATATTTGTATCTGGTGAGTGGCGTCTGTCTCTCTGCCTGCTCTCTGATCATCATGTGAGCCACTTCCCTCTGCCACATTTTTCTGCCATGATGTTCTGCCTTACGTTGAGCCCTGAGAAATGGAGGCTGCTCTCTATGGATTGATACCTCTGAAACCGTGAGCCCTCAAATAAACTTTTCCCCCTCTACAGTTGTTCTGGTCGGGTCTTTAAGTCACAGCAGTGAAAAACTGACTGAAACATCTTCTGATGAAAAATAACATGCAAACTCATTCCTAGGAGGAGGGACCCACTCCAGCTCGGACTCATCCCAGCATCTTTGGCTAAATGACAATCTTTCCCGCACACACGGTAGCTCCCAGTGCCCAGACATGCATATCTCCCTGTGTGAGTCAGCTGTGAGTCGCAGTGACCAAAATATCTGAAAAGAACAACTTAGAGAAGGAAAAGTTTATTTTGGCTCATGGTTTCGGAGGGTTAGTCCATGGTCGGCTGACTCCATTGTTCTGGGCCCGCGGTGGGGCAGAACATCCTGGCAGAAGGATATGCTCTGTTCTTGGTGGCCAGGAAGCACAGAGAGAGAAAGGGGCTGAAGGAAAGATGACCCCTTCCAAGGCACACCCCAGTGACCTACCTCCTCCAGTCACATCCCCCCTGCCTACATTTATCACCTGTCAGTCCATTCAAACCAGGATGGTCTCACAATCCAATCATTTCCCTTCCTAACACTCCTGCATTAACACAGGAGCTTTTGAGGGTCCCTTCATATCCAAACCATAACACCCACCCCTCCACAAACCACCTCCTGTCGGAAGGGGTTTTCACTAGAATTCAGCAATGCCAGCACCACAAGAAAAAGCAGAGCCCTGAAGAAAGCAGAAGCTGCTTCCCGTGGGGGATCCAGAGAAGAAATCCTGGACGCTGAGAGCTGAGACCTGGGGGCAGAACTGTCGGCAAGATGACATGCTGGGGGAGTTTGAAGGGCCAGCCTGCAGGATGCATCAGGTTTCAGAGCAGAGCTGTGACGTGGGGGCAGGAAGCTGACCTGAAACCCCTGGGACATCGCTGCAAACACTGGTGATTGAGTCACAGTGTAGACAGACCTGGGAAGATAAAAACTCCAGTCCTGCTGGTTCTGGCTTTTATGTAGGCTGAGTTCTGGGGTCGCTAATCTGGGAGCCAAGCTCCGCATTGCTGTGTCAGTCAGATTTTCATTGCTGTGATCAAAATGCCTGACAAGAACTTAAGGGAGGAAAGATTCATTTGGGCTCACAGTTTCAGAGGTTTCGATTCATGGTCAGCAGGCTCCACTGCTCTGGGCCTAAGTGGAAGAGAACTGCTCAGTTCACAACAGCTGAGAAGCAGAAGGAGAGAGGGGAGGGGAGAGGCGGCCAGGGACAAGATACAGTTCCCAAGGGCACCTCTTCCAGGTGACCTACTTCCTCCAATCATGCCACACCTGCCTCCAGTTCGCACTCAGTAGTTCATTCAAATCATTCATCCACTAAATGGATTAATCCACAGATGAGGTTACAATTGTGATCTGATTATTTCCTAAAAGTCTCACCTCTGGACATGCCTGTATTGCCTTCAAAACATGAGCTTTAGAGGAACATGCCAGATTCAGACTCTAACAGTTGCTTCTTGGGGCTTTATGTCAAAAAGCCCCATCCTATCACCTGGGTGCCATCTCCCACAGTCACTGAGGGGGTGATGGGAAGTCCCACCCCATATCCCTGCCCAAGCCTCAGGCCATACTCAGCTTGGCCTGCTAAGCTAAGACTAGCCTCCCAGACCTCTTTCCCCTACCCGCTACCTCTCATCCTCTTGATTTTTAGATGTAACCACCACCACCACCAACAACAACAAAAAAGAGTAAATAAAGGCTTAAGGTTTTCCTTGGACCTGGCACTGCCGGACTCTTCCCTCCCTTTCCCCTTCAGAGCCAGTATTGGGCCAGAGGTCTCCACCCAGCCTCTCCCAGGTATACTTGGGAACGGCTCAGTGCTTGGGCTTCAAGCCTGGCCCCTGATGGAGGTCCCTGGGCTGACGATGCAGGTGCAAGGCCCTTCTGCAGAAGTGCTGATGGTGTGGGTTTGGAACAGGTGTCAGGGGTCCTGGGCTGAATGAGCAGTCGGGGTCATTCTGAAGTGTGGTGGGTTTGGGAACTATCTTAACACCTGCCACCTGAGGTTGGGCAAGCGCATCCCCTCCTCTCTGGCTGCCGTTTTCCTGTCTATTAAAGTACACTTGATGATGTCAGAGCTCCACTTTTGCCTCTAACAGCCTGTGTCCCCCGGGTGGACCAGTGTGTGCCACTCTTGCTGCTGGCCTTCCTTTGTGCTCCACAGTGGCCACCAGCACGCAGGTCTGCAGGGAGAAGAGCTAGGGCCCAGGCCCTTCCTCTCTCCTATGACCTCAGGTCAGGGGGAATCCTGGAGAGTTCCAGCAGGAGGGCAAAGAATACTGCACCCTGGAGCAGAGCCAGGGACCTGGGTGAAGGTGGCCTGCAGGTCAGTGAGGACTGAGGACCCTGGTGGGGCCTCTGTAACTGAAACCTCCTTCAACTCCCACACAGCCTGCCTGGGTGCTGGGGCTGTGGTGGTGATGGAGGATGGTCTGTTCTGTGTCCTAAACCCAGGAGACTGGGACTGTCCACAGGTGGACACCTGGGACAGAATCATGGTCATCCTGGTTCTGCTGACCCACCTTCCTCTGTCTCCTCTATCTGTGTCCTGAGCTGAGTCTTCAAGACTCTGGGGGACCCAGAAAACACCCTCCCTTGAGCCCCGTATTTCTAAAACCGTGTGGAGGAGAGAAGCTATTCCAATCCCCCATAATTTCCCCTATTCCAGGTGGGACCTCCCCATCCCCAATCTCAGCTCTGCCAGCTCACTGAACCTCCTTGTCCCTCGTACCGAGGACTCCAAACCTTCCTCCACCTTCAGGTGGGTGAGAGGCTGATCTCATTGTTAACTGAAAGAAACCTGATTACAATTTTTACACAAATATATAAAGGGAAAAATAAAAACCACCACACTAAACTATGGGTTCTCAAACTGAGTTCCACAGATAGAACTCAGTCTCCGAAGATGGATGGAAAATCACACCTGCATTAGAGGACCCTTAGTGGAAATGTAGCCATGTAGCATTACTTTTCGTAATAGATGAGGAATCGACTTTAGGGATATGAGCCCACCTGTGTGACTCTGTTACCAATTGAAACCACAGGTATTTTCACATCGCTCTGCTATTGCTGCAAATATGTGTAAGATTGTTTAGGCTTAAGCTTAAGATGCTTAATGCTCAAGATGGCAACTTTTAGATTGCCATTGGATCTTGCCACTTAGTGGGTTAACAACAAGCACATATATATTTTAATGTAATTGGTTCCTTTTTCAATATTATGTTTTTCACATTTCTTTAAAAAAAAAAAAAAAAAAGTCCACAGATTTTTCAGGCAGTAAATCCATAGCCAGAAAATGGGCAAAAGACCCCTGCTGCCCAGAACTCATCAGTGTGGATGAAGTTCATCTTTTCTCTTTTTGGTGGGGGTAGTTTCAGCAGTGTGGAAAAGTGAATAATTTTCAGTAATGTGGAGAAGGTAATTCTGAATATTTGTCAAAGTTTCCAGGAGCTTTACTTGCTCAGTCAACTTTATTCTGCCATGATGTATCTGTATGTGAACTGGGGACAGTTCCACCAACTGTACCACACTGTGTGACTGACAATACAATTAAAATACACAGTATTTCCACCATAGCTCAATTTTGCTTTGTGCTTTTTACATAAATGTCCATTCATGTAAGACCAAATAGCCACTGGTTACTTTTGTAATTATAGGTGAGCTTTGTCTTTTTTTTTTTAACTTTTGATTAAAATGGAGTAAAAGAAAACATACAGCAGTGGTTGGTTCACCTGTTGGTGGGTGTTTAGGCAGTTTCCAGCCTTAGGTTATTATAGATATAGTCCCTATGAACATGTAGCTGCAGGTCCTTCTGCAAACATGCTCTCATTTCTCCTGGGAGAAAACATGGGTAGAATCACTGGGTCACGTGGTGAATATATGTTCACCATAAATTGTTCAGAAACTGCTGAACTGTTCCCCAAAATAGTAGCATCATTTCATATTCCCACCAGCAGTGATGGAAGCTGTTGGCTGGTCCACGTGCTTTGCAACATGGCACTGTCCAGCTTTTATTTTAGCTTGTCCAGCGCTGTGTAGTGGTCTGCCATGATGTTTTGTTTTTCACTTGTCCTGATGTTCATGATGGTGAGACATTCTTGTGTGTTTATTGGCAATTTGTATCTTCTTTTGGAAGGGTCTAAATCTTTTACCTATACTTATTGGGTTATTTGTCTTATATATCATGGATATAATTCTTTTGCCAGACATATGATTTGCAAATATTTTATCCATTCTGTAGCTGATCTTATTTTCTTAATGGTGCCTTAGAAGTAGAAGTTTTTGATTGCAATGAAATCTGATCTATCAGTTTTTAAATGTTATGTTCATGGTTTTTGTATTCTATCAAAGACATGTTTTGCATGCCCCAAAATTGCAAAAATTTTCTCCTGTGTTTTCTTCTGGGATTTTATATTTTTAGTCTTTACATTTGGGTCTATAAAATACTTCAAGTGAAGCTCCACACATGGGATGGGAGTGAGCTAGGTTTATTTACTTATTTTTGTCTGCAGATATCCAGACTCTAGCCCCATGAGATGAAAGACAATCCCACACCCCACCCTGAATCATCTCAACACCTTTGTGGGATCACTGTGTGTGTCAGTCTATTTCTGGATTCTATTCTTTTGTATTGATTTCTGTGTCTAAATTTACACCATGGCTTTATTTTTAAAGATGAATAACTGTGACTGAGAGAGAAAAGTTTTGTTTTTGTTTTGTTATTTTTGGTACCAGAGATTGAACTCAGGGGTACTGTACCACTGAGCCACATCCCCAGCCCTATTTGGTGTTTTATGTAGAGACAGGGTCCCACTGAGTTGCTTAGCACCTCGCCACTGCTGAGGCTGGCTTTGAACTCACGATCCTCCTGTCTCATCCTCCCAAAGTGCTGGGATTATAGGCATGCGCCACCACACCTAGCTAGTGAAGATCTTTGAACAAGGCCAAACCAAATAAGTTAGCAGTTGAGCTGGAATGTGGCTCTTGCAAAGGCATCTTACACCTTCTGGAACTCAGCAATGAGGGAAACACAGTGGAGAACACGTTCTAGACCCCCAGGGGTCTAACCCCCTGTAAACTAACGCCTTTTCCATCCTAACTTAGCCCTTATCACATGCTGTGGCTGGGCTTTGGCAGTTGAACATGCAGCAGCCTAACTTGTAGGGATTTCTTCCTCCTTCTTCACAGTTTCATAGAAGATTCACTCTTATCATGCAGCTTCTAGATCTTGATAACTTCCGCGTATGATTTATTTTTCTTTCCTTAAGCCAAGGACTTTCTTTTGTGTGTGTGTGTGTGCGCATGCACTTTACACTTGCTCTTTGGCATATCCAAATTGCCTGCTTTGCTACTCTTATGTTCTGGGGCCACTGTGGCACTGTGACAATCATCTGCTAACTGAGGAGTGGTTGAGTGCCTGGCCAGTAGGTTGGATGGGAAGCACAGGGTAGCTGTGTACGAAGAGACGTTTTACATCCCAGAAGGGTTGAGCAGGATGGTGTGAGATCCCCTCACTGTACTCTCAGAACAGTGTACAGTCTAAAACTTACAAATGATTTGTCTCTGGAATTTTCCATTTAATTGCTTTGAACCATGGTTGACTGGGAGTAACAAACCTGGGTAGTGAAACTGAGGATCAGGAGGAACTGCTCTAAGAAATAATTATGTGGATACTGATGCTGGGGACCACACTCCAGCCTGCCTGGAGGGTCCCTTCAGAAGAGAGATGACAGCAGGAGGCAGAGAGACAGAGCTGGTTCTTCACCCAGCAGCAATGTCACCTGCACAAGCTCCTCCATCCCTGCAGGTTTCTTGGCTGTAAGGTGTAGGTGAGAATACTGCCACTGTTACAGGAGCACTGGGCAGATTGGTGGAGACGATGCTTTTAGAGTGCATAGTGTAGCATCTGGGACACAGTAGGTGCTCAGGGGACTACAGCTGTCCATGCTTTCACTCAGCATAGGGGGCTTCACCCCTGGAGCTGGCCCCAGAGTTGAGCCTTTGTGGTGAGGGGTGAGGGTGGCATCTGTGACCAGGGTGTCCCATTCCCAGGCACAGCTGCTTTTCTGCTTCCTTATTCTAAGACTGGCTGTACTAGTCCTGAGTGGGTGCCAGGGCGGCCCATGCCCAGTTAGAAGGAGAAATCAGTGCCAATTGCACTCCTGGGTACTGCCAGAAAGTGGCAGATCTGACATGTGCACCAGAAAACAGTAGTGATTTTTGAAAGAAGGAAACAACTTGCCTAAGATTCCAGGACAGTTGTATCTTAACGACTGCTCCTGGGAAGTCATTTATTTCTCTATGTCTCAGTTTCTCTAGCTGGAAAAAGGGGGCCTTTGCCAAGTCATCTCTAAGTTCAGGAGGCGCCTTCATGGCTTTGGTGGAAGTAGGAATTTAGTATCAGTAACACCTGCATTTGAGTGTCAATGCTCCCTCACCAAGAGTGTGATCCCGGGCAAGTCATTTTTACCTGTCACAGCTCAGTCCCCTCCTGTGGCTATGGAAGGAGGAAGTCTCACCTCCAAAGCTCTGCATGAGAACGTGGCTGAGGGTCCTAGCCCAGCACAGGCACAGCCTGGTTCCGTCTTGGTTTCTCTCTCTCACCCTGTGACACCTTCCTCCACGTTATAAAGCAACAAGACGTCTTTTGCCAGTTGCAGACTCCTTGACCTTGGCCATTCCAGCTTCCAGAATAAATTCTGTTCTTCATAAATTACCCAGTGTCAGTATTGTGTCATAGCAGCACAGAATGAATCCAGACACCTGGTAGGGGTGGGGAATATGCCTCTCTCCAGGCAGCTATAGGTTTCCTATAGGTTTCCTATAGGTTTCTATAAATTAAGAGACAGTTCCAAGGATGAATACCTACCACTTAGAAGGCTGCAGGAGGCCAGGAGCAGGTGGGGCAATGGATGTAGGAAAGAAGAGAATGTACAATACTGGAAGGCAGGAGAGAAAAGAAATATAAGCTTGGGTGAAATTATAGAAAACCAACATTTCTGACAATTAATTTAGACACAAAAATGTGTTCACACCAGGTCAGTAAAGCATGGATGAGCTTTTATAAAGGGAACCTTTATTGGACATAATCACAATATATGTATGCATATATTTTTATATTTCCCCCTGTATTAACCATCAATTCTATCATAAAAATATATTACAACATTTGATATGTATTCACGAGACACAAGCCATTGTAAACAGACCAGGCAGCATTGGCCTTGGCTTCAAAAACCTTGAGTCCCATTTCAACAGAAAACAGCTGTTGGCAGGTGTAATACATGATAGGTCATATTGCCATGGTAGGAAGGCTTCTGGTATTTTAAAAAATAAGTGGAGCCATAAGTTAGAAGAAAGTAAATTAAAGACTCAATATCAAGAAGCACGAGAAGATGCTAAACTTTGGCCTCATTCATTTTATCCTCTCTGTGTAGCTGCTTGTGTTATGAACATCGGCCCACATGTGTACACTCGTGGGCACATGGGCACACATTTATGGGTGCATTTGCTCCACAGAAACACACAGATGCACCACCCATTTCCCTATGGATCTTATGTGAAGGAATTGCAACACTGTATAGAAGCAACCATCTGCAGATCACTCTGTCCCCAGGAATGAAATGTCTTTTAGTTTTTCTAAATCCTGATTTCCCAAAAGTGTTCTTGAAGAGTGCAAATATAAAGTGCATTTCTCTGTGGATTACTAAACTAGCTGGCACATACTTTAAGGTTCTTTAGTGTGGGGTCCCTTTTGTTATCCACTGCCACTTTCTCCATGTCTCAAGCTTCAGGTGATGTGAGTGCCCCTGCCTCAATTTGCACAGACACCAAAAAATAATAAAATATATGAAAACTCAAGGAATGCAAAGAATTGAACTTTGGTGTTCTGATGATGTGGAGTCCCAGGAGTTTGTTGCTGTCCCTTCCATAGTGGGAAGCGACAGTTCTTTCACTGGACACAGGGCTGGAGAAAGCTGCTGTGCTTGGTCCAGGCAGGAGGATGACCAGGCTGACCTGGTCTTCTGTCATCCTCTGCACCAGACACTGCGGCACAGGGAGAGACTTAGGACCTCCAGGAACCTCCTCACCAAAATGAGAAAGGCACACCCAAATGGCCAGGCTTCAAAATCTTAGATGCACCCAAGAAAATATGATGGGCTTGTTGCAACGTTTAGCAAAACCACCAAGGGGGTCATGTGGGTGAGGCAAGGCACCTTTTTGTTTGTTGCTGGACTACCACGGCTGTGACCAGTAGCAAGCGGGTTTCCCCTGGGAGATCCTGGTGGGGCTGGTGAGACACCAGATCCCACCATGGATGTCCCTGTGCTCCAGAAGAGGGTGTATTTACTCATTTGTTGTAAAACAGGACTGTTGAGGTTTGGAATGATTTCAGTTTGCGAGGAAACTTGGCATCTGAAGCTTTTCCAAGCAGGGGGTTTGGTTACTATTAATAATTCAAGCAAGGACCTATTATTTCTGCACAAGTGGAGAAAGTGAAGGCACCGGCAGGCAGGCCTCGGAGACCTGGCGTTGGGGTTTGAGCCAGGCCTGAGCAGTCGCTGTGATCAGGTCCTTAGGAGATGGAACATGCCATCATCCAGTTAATTGAGGGTCCTCGTGATGGTATCCGATGCTCCCCACCCCACCACTCCCTTTCCATGGTATGGGCATGACTGAGGCCTGGGCCCTGATTGGTGGAAGGGGACTCTGAATCCCATGACTCGAAGCAGACTTCTTGTCCTCAAATACAGATTTGAGGCTTTTGGAAACCATCAAGTCATGGGCCTTGGGTTCTATTAAACATGCACAACAACTTCTGTGCCAGGGAAGAAGTTTGATGCTGACTGCACCATCCCTAAGCATGCGCGAGAGGACACAGAAAACGCCGTGCGTTGGTGTTGTAAGAACACACACCCCTGAGGGATTCGCACAGTCCTTTGAGCTAAACATCCAGATCATCTAAAAAGTCCTCGACCTTGGTGTGCATGGTAAACAAGCGCCGCTCAGGTGGACCACATTCATCGCTGACCTCTAAATGCGGGATACACACCAGCACCACGCCCTGCACCCACGCTGCCCCAAGAGATGAGGGCTGGGGCACTGCTGAGCGGCCTCAGGACGTCTGGGCAGCACGGTGGCCTCTGCTGTGTGAGCACTTCCACAGTCCCCGGGGGGAGGCGGCAGTGACCCTTCAGACCCAGCTTGACATTGAGCGTGCAGTGCTCTCCACATGTGTGCCCACTCGGGATGCTGGGGCAGCATGTGCCCTGGACAAATGGGCTGGTTTCTTAAGAAGAAATTGTGGCCTTAAGAAAGAATGGTGCCCCTAGATGAATTGGTTCCTTTGGCCCCGGCCCCCTCTCTCCCTCCCTGTCCCCTCCCTTCTCTCCTCTACTTCCTCGCCTTCTTCTTCCTCCTCTTTTGGGTAGCTAAATATACATGGATTTCTCCCATATCTTCTCTTTTTAATTTTGACAGTCCCAACTTCAAGATTTCTGTCCTTTCCCATGGCCACAGGTGTGGTCACTGTTCCAGGAGCCCTGCCTTTCTCTGCGCTCTCTGGGCTCCATCCTGGACGCACTCTGAGCTCCTGCCCGCTGGCCCTCCTGGGGCTGGTTCACTTCTCCTCGGCCACACGTACCGGCCCCCGTCAGCTCTGGCCCAAACCTTGCTGCCTCTGTGAAGCCTGCCGAAGCCCTCTCTCCTGCCAGCCCAGTCCTCTGGCCCTCTCTACACCCCCAGCACTGGGCGCACACCCCAGAGTAACCCCTCATCTCCTCCAGGGCTTGATGTGTCACAGGGCCTGACACAGAGCCCAGGAGGGACAGCTCAGGATGGGAGCTGGCAGGTCCCACCTGTCACTCTGCCTACCACTCCAGGACTCTGTTCTCTGGACCCCTGGCAGATCATGGGCTCTGCACAGTGGTATCTGGGTAGGGTTGAGTGACCACCATAGGTCCTAGACATTTCCTTTCCCTCTTGCAGATTCCGTGGAAAGCTGGAGAATCCCGTTCCCTGGAATCTGACTCCTCTCCACTTGGTAATTGCCTACCCAAAACATCCAGCTCCTGCTCCTCCTCCTGGTGTTTGTTGACTTGTTTTTTAATATGGTGCTGAGGATCAAACCCAGTGCCTCACACGTGAGGCAAGCACTCTGCCACTGAGCTACAGCCCCAACCTTCCTCCTTGTGTTTGGAGAAGGAGGCACCAGAAGACCTCAGCCTCATGGTTGCCTCTGAGAACAAGAGGCAAGAGCAATCCTGCAGTCCCTGCCACCTTCCTGGGGCTTGAACCCGGAGGTCTCTAATTATTGAGCCACATCCCCAGGACTTTTATTTATTTTTTAAAATTTTTGACAAAGAATTTCACTGTGTTGCCCAAGCTGACCTGGAACTTGCGATCCTGCTGTCTCAGCCCCCCAAAGAAGCTTGGATTACAGATGTGTGCCACCACATCTGGCCCCTGCCACTTTCCTTTGACCAGGCCTGAGCAGTCGCTATGATCTGGTCCTTAGGTGGGGAAACTTTCAAAGCATGCTCCTCTCACACCAGTTTCTCCCATGACAATACCTAAAATATCAGCCAGACAGATTCCCTGCAAGGACAGGGGCTTGTGGGCCATTAAATCTGGGTACGTAGTGGTTGCTAAGCTCCTTCCCTTGGGGTTCCCCTGGGACACACACACAGGCCTACACAGGGTGGGGGTAAGGGGTGAGGCTGACAGTGGAGACAATTGCAAAGCCTAGGATGCCCAGAGCTGGGTGAGGCGGGGGGCCTTCCCCAATGTCACCAGCCTGCCCTTCTGGGGGCTGTCCTGCTTTGTATCTCCCCTGAAACCTCTCTGCCTCCAGAACCTACACATCTTCCTGGGTCTGTACAATCGAGATACCAAAGATCAATGGAAATGCTTCCCGGGGCCCTCAGCACTGGACTGGTGTCCAGCCTCCCCCAGGTGTGCACCAGCTGTTGGGAACATTGTCTTTGTACTAGCTGCTCCTGGGGGACCTGGCAGAGGTATTCACACTGGAGGAAGCTATGGACCCACAAGGGCCCCACACCCAGGGACTGAAATCTAGAACCATATCTCCCAGCCCTGGCTCAGCTGGCTCAGCTTCCAGTTATGAGGCTGGGTGGGACAGGTGGGCAAGCTCTGGTCAGGGACACAGACTTCAGATGTCACACCTTCCACATCCAGGCTGCTGGGGAGAGCTTGAGCCAAGACCCAAGCCAGTGTCCTGGGGGCCCCACTGCGGGCCCAGGTTCCTCTTCCCTGACAAGGCTCCCAGCTCTACCACGTTCTGCCAACACTCCCAACACATCTGGTGCTACCACCTTGGGACCCTGGGGAGGAGCTACGCTGCTTTGCAACCTTCGGAGGCAAGTGTGGGCTGCCACAGTGCTACGGCACCTTCCAACAAAAGGGTTCTGGCCTTTCATAGAGAGATCCATTCTGTCTTTCTGAGAACAAAATGATCCCGCTTTTGAATCAAGTCAGAGACGGGACTCTACTTGGAGAACTGGGGGGAATACAAGACAGTGTAGACTTCCCAGAAATACCCAGTCCTCTGCAGTTACCAGATACATAAGAGCAGTTCTCCTGAGGGAGTAGTTTGAAGATCACCCACGTGAGTTACCTGGACACTGATGGTTAGAAATACAGACTCTCAAGTCCCATCTGTCCTGCTTAAATTGATCTTTGAGGAGGGGACACCAGAATCTGCATCTTGAACCACCTCCCTTGTTGATACTGGGGGATAGAAAATCTTGAGCCACTGACTGATTCTGTTCAGATCTGCCAGGCTTTTTGGAAATGGAGTGGGAGCCCCAGACACACTCAGACCTCCTCCTTGTGGTGTCCATGGGCCAGAGGGTATAAGCTGATGCAGGGTATTTCTGGCACCTAATAAAATGTCCTCATTAAAATCAAGCAAACTGGTTGAACCTGCCTTCAGGTTAAATCCTAACGATGTGCTGCCTTTCGGTTCCTCAGAGGGTCTCGTCACAGCCAGACAAAGGCATCTCCCGGCACCCAATCATGTACACAGGTAAAAACCAGGACATGAGGGTGACCCCATTCTTTCCATCTTCTCTCAGGAAGAAAGGCACATGAAAAAGACCTAACTTCATAAACACAAGAAGAGAGCTTCATTGCTCAGGGAGACAGGAGCCTGAGCAGCATCCTGGGATAATTACAGGTGGAAAGAAACAACTCAAGGCATCAACCTGCTAAGTGAACACAGGGAGGGCAGCCACTAGGAGGTTCTGGGAGGAGTTGGCCATGGGCACATGACCCAAATGCCATGGCACCCATCAAGTGCACTGAACCCCTGGGGTCCCCAGGGCTCCAAAATCCCCTCCTTCAAGAAGAAACCCAAGAAAAACCTGGAATCGGGGCAGAGTGATCACAAAAGCAAATTCTGAAAGTGCAGAACCAGCAACAGAACCCTGTGTAGATGGCCAAGTCAGATAGCCTGTCTTTCATGGGAATTATGTCCAAGTTTCTTAAAACATCTTCACCCCATCCTGCTGCTCCCCGAGTGTGGCCCTTCCACATCGAGGCACTGGCTGAAGTGGAGCAAACACAAGCCCTTGGATTGGGTGCCTGAAGTCCTGGTGGCCCTACATGTTATACCTGAGAAAACCATGTGATGTCTGATAAATTAAATTTCCAAAATGAGGTAGATAATCCAGTTTGGAATAATGAAACGGGGAGGATAGATGAAGACAGAAAGCTAATCATAGAAGTGGTTGATGCTGATCGCTGACGCAGCAGTTTTGTCGGGCTGACCCTTGTGTTTTAACACTTGTGTCTAAATAATAACGAACCCCCCCCCATTTGACTTATCTGGGGGTTTTGTCAACATGATGCCAATACAACTGATTTTTATCAGCTCTTAAGCAGTTTTAGAGATATAGGGGAAATTACAAAATGCCTCTTTCAAGATATGTGGTGCTGTGGGTAAGAGATCTGGCTTCTTAGCTAAAGAAGAGGAAAGAGACCTAGCTGCCACCAGAAGTACAGCATGGACTGTGCAGAACAAGCAGGGAGGACTTGCCACAGTGTCACTCAAAGCTGATGAAAACATAGCATCTGACCGTGCACTGACCACGTCCCCCGGCTCGCCCTCTCCTCCCTGCCCAGCTTTGGAGTATTCATGTGAAAAGGGAGATTCTCCCACCAGGTTCAACTGTACATGTTATCTTGGCCCCCTGCCCAATAGCACTTTTGGCATTGGGACAATGGAGGGCAGACAACTGCTTGTCACTAGGAAAGCTCTGAAGAGTGTGTCTATCATGATTTGAACTTGACTGGCCGAATGAGTGCTGAACCAGAGTGATTTCATTTCAGCAATACACTGTCACGTGTGGCAGTGGTGTGCTGGTAGATGTTTACCAACCAGCTCTCGGGGAAAGAGGCCTGACTTTCATTTCAGCATTTGCTCATTTTCATGGTATAGAAACTTTCACCATGACTGATCAAAAGCTACCAACATGACGACCTCACTCACAGAAGGAGGAGGGACGTGCCCTAGTGGCTGCCCCAGACAGGTGCGAGGGGCCTCTGCCAGCAATGGGAAGGCTCAAAGCCTCCTTAGATGCTTCATCTGTCTCCATTCTGGTCTCCATGGAAACCTTAGAACCAGACAACGCTTGGCCTGGCTGAGTTGCCTTGTAAATGAAAAGCCGAGAGTTAATAAGATGGTATCTTTCCAAATAGACATGCAGACATTTCTTTGCCTTTAAATACTGGGGCTGCCTGGCAGGGAACACCAACAGACTCTTCCAGGGGGTCCCTGGTGGATGGTGTCTTGCCCACAGTGCTTCCCAGGTTCGGATGGACGTGCAGAGCTAGATGGAGAGAGTAGGACACCAGATTCCATGGCTCCCCATCCTTTCCACCCTGAAGGGCTCACTTTAGGATTGAGAAATAACAGCTCTGAGTATTCACAAATCAAGTTAAAATGGAAATAAAGATGTGATGGCCCAATCCTATGCCCACTCATCTTGGTTTGTATGAAATCAAGACAGGGGCTGTTCACGGATTAGCTCAGGATCGCAGTGACCGTATTCTGTCAAAGTTTCACTCTGATCAGTAGCACAGGGCACGTTCTTGGTGACCTTGGACACCTTCTGCTTTCTGCAGACAGACAATAGAAACTAGGCTATCGAGCCCCTGGGATTATGGAACCCTGTGCCTAAGAATAAAGGCTGGCTCCCTGCTCAGGTCAGTTCTTGCCTGTCCCCCTTGAGGGTGTGCTGGACGAGATGCATCAAGGAAGGCAAAATGTTTCCTGTGGATTCAGGTCACAAATGGGGAGGACACAAACCAGCCAGCCTCCTCTTTCCTGCTTCTCCTTGGCTTCCACATTTACGACTTGTAAATCACAAGAAGGTGACTTCCTGGTCAGACTTCAAATAACCTAATACATGTATCACCTGCCTGTTTAAACCATTTTCATGCTAAGATTGTCTACACACACAAACATTAGTTTTTTATTGGGTGTGGGGGATAAAAGTTGAATCCAATATACCATTCCTAAGAGAACGGGTGGGCAGCCATCAGTAGCCACCAACTGTCAAGCTCTTTCCCTGTGAGTACACAGTCCAGGGGTCCCCACTAAGGGTCTCCACTGGATAATATTTGGGTTAAAGCAGACACCACTGCCAAGTGGAGAAGTCACCAGGTCTGGGCCCCAGGCCAGTGCAGCCTCAATTTGGGCAGGCCTGAAATGTCCCATGGAGACCATCCCTCTTCCTCTGTGAGGAAGGCCAGTGGTCAGCAAGCAGGTGAACTCATGGCTCTCCACTGCTACCAGCACTCTGCATCCTTGACAGTGACCGCACTGTTATCCCTAGGGGCCTCTCAGATGGAAGGGCCTGAACACAGCCCATGCTCATCCTTTGGTGATAAATAGGACAATCCAACCTCTGCCTTTCAGGAGCCAGAGAGCAGCCAGGGCCCCTACAGGCCTGGGAAACAGCTCTGGGCTTGCCAGGGGCGGTGGCAGGGTGTCTGGCCCAGGAGCCCCAGCCCGCCCTCCCTCTTCTCCCCAGCCATCTCCTTCTAAACTCTCCGGTGGGATGGTGGTCCTTCACTCCGACACCGGCAGGATGTTCTGGCTGTGAGAGTCACCTGTGAGCCCCGAGGAGCGAATGGAGCGTCTGTTGAGGATCCTGTTCAGAATCTCTCTGCAGCTCTTGCGGTACTGGTGTCTCAGCAGCGAGTACACGAAGGGGTCCGAGGCGGCCTTGCTGTAGGCCAAGCACTTGGACAGCACCCCCCAGTGGGGGCCGATGGGCGCCGCCGAGAAGATCTCTACCAGCCTGTGGAGAGATGGGGATGTCACTGTCACTCAGAGCATAGCCACGCACAGACACAGGGCAGCTAAAAGCAGGCTCTGGTCTGCACCCCACCCACAGCTTCCTGGCCACGGGCCCTTGCTCAGAGACCATCTCCTCAGGCAGCGAGGACAGCAGTAACAATTCCCAACCACCACCAGGATGAGAGTGGACATTCACAGCTCTTATTTTATTCTAAACACCTTAGGCTTGAACCTGGGGATGAGACTGTAGCTCTTTCTGTCTTGTCTGCTCCTGGCTTTATTTCTCTTTCACAGGTAGAGAAATGAATGTCCCAAGAGGTCAGATAATTCACCCAAGGTCGCATGGCCAGTCAACTGCAAAGGTAGAATTTGAACCCAGCTCTGACCAACTCTAAATCCCAAGCTTCACAATGAAATGGGCTGACAGCTAATGGTGTTCTGGCTTTGGCTCCAGGTCCACTGCTCACCTGGCATGACCCTGGGAACATCTCTCCCCTCCTTGGAATTCAAGTCTTACATGAAAAGCCAGAAGTTTAGATGAGACTGTCCAGTCATCTTTCCAACCAGAGTCTGGGGCGACTGCCTCGAGCCTGCTGTGCTTTCCCAGCAAGACTGTGCTGGGGGAGGGGCTGAGGGTCAGCTGGTGACACTGCCCAAAGCACAAAGCGTGTCCTGCCCAGGAGAGAACTTGCTGGCCAAGAAGGCTTGGGATCCTGGTGGTCTCTGGTAAGACCAAGGTCAGGCTGCCCTGAAGTGACTCTCATTCACGGGGGGAGGATAAAGGAAGACACAGCAATGTGTCTTGAGGTATAACTTGAGGTATAACTCTCAAGTCCTCCTGGCACCCACTATTCAACGATGCCAGTGCCAGGCTGTGAGGGAGTGAAAGCCTCCTGCTGCATAAATAGACACCCTAGTGTTCAGCACCTTTGGCCATATTTGGACACAATCCAGCAAGAAGATAAGGGGGAAAAAAACAACAAAAGACTCACAGAGCTGGGAGAGAGTTTGGAGATCATAAACTGCCCTCTCCCCTACCCATTGTTGAATGAGGAAATCAAGGCCCAGAGAGGGGAATATGTTGCCCAACATCACACAGCATATCAGTGGCTGCAGTAGGTCCAGCCCCTGTATTCTACTCTGAGATTCTGGCACCTGAGATTCTGGCACCGTATCTGCAGGATGGAAGGCAGTCATGGCTCTCAGCTTGGTGCCAGGGAAGGACCCAGGCACAGAAAGAGCTGAATTGAAGCTGAGCTCTGCTCCAGCTTTAACTGATCGCCGTGAAACCGTCTCCGGGTTGGGGTTGAGAGGATGGGCTGCAGAGCCAGCACAGAGCGGGGCAGGTTGCTGGAGGTGCTGTCCTGCCCTGAAACGCCCCTTTCCTGAACAGACCTCCAGTGGGTCCCTCCTGAGGCCTTCTCTGCCTTTCCCTTCCCAGCCTCCTCTCTCCTTTGCCCCTCCCCACGGGCACAGTGCATGTCTCCTCGCAGGTCCTTGGGAGCCTGATGAGGAAGCGCAACTGTGAGCATTTGGAAACACGTTCTTTTATGAAACCTATTTTTTGAGAAGTGATGAATTTAAAGAGACAAAACCCCTGAATTTTAGAATTCACAGCTAATAATGGCAGTGAACTAGCTGGAGGCCAGCGCCCAGCTGCTGTGCAGGGCCCAGTCCCACTCCCGACATGCCTAGCTTCTGCGGGCTGCTAAAGTCAGACTTGCCATTGAAACTCTCCCCAGAACTAAAGAGCTGAATATCATCAACATATCCAGCAAGAGCAAAATCATCATCTCACTATTCTGTAGATTTCATAGAATAAAATCATTCAGAGCAATTTTAAATTTTACCATTTGGAAAACGAAGGAGATGATCTACTGCCCTTGGATCCCTCTGCTGGCTCCATACGAACTCTTCACAGTTAGTGTCCCCTTTGGTTCCAGCCCCTGATGGACAATCTCTGATCTTACAATTGTCCTGCCAAGTGGATCATTATCCCCATTTTATAGACAGGGCGCTGAGGCTCAGAGAGGTTGAGCGGCCAGCCTAGGTCTCCTGCTGGGAAGTGCAGCTCCATCCGACCACAGTGGGACCTGACACAGCCATGCAGGGTGACGGACACGTGCTCGGGGCCTCTCATAACTCCAAGAGCTCCTTCTCCACGATATCAGCACATGCTGTGCACAATCCTGTCCCTTGCCTCTCCCTACGGTGCACACAGAAACTTCTGCTTTGAAAAGCCAGTGTCTCCCCTCTGTCAAGCCCCAGGCAAAGAGAAGCTGGGGCGAGCACAGAGCTGGATGCGGCTCTATGTGGTCTCCAGCAGAGTGAAGCTGGGATGTCCCCTTCCTGCTTGGATGTGACTGGTTGAGGCCCTTTCTGCTTTCCCAGAGCATCTGGACCCCCTGTGCCTCCTGTGGCGGGTTTTGCCACATCCTGGATCTGACAGTTCCAAGGCTCCATTTGTTTATGGGGGCTGAAAAGAGATGAGGGTGTCCCTACTACCCAAACTGCTTCTCCTTAATTCCAGGTCTGGACAAATGTTGGGCTGACCACAGGGTCCCTCCCGGATGACCTTTTTGAGAGGGCACCCTTCAGCCCATCTTCCCATGCCAAGTCCAGCTCTGCCTCTGCTTCCTACACTCTCCTCTTCAGGACAGGGCACCGCGACCCAGATCCGTCCTGGTCTACATTCTAGGCTCCTCCATTTCACACGGGTGGCATATTTCAATCCCCTCCCCACCCCCACCTCTGGCGGTCGGTGGGTTGGCGGCTCAGCATTTGACAGACGGGGCAACTTGCAGAGCAGAAGCCCCCAGTGCAAGCCCCTGGCTGCCATGGAGCACCGATCCTTGGGGTTCGTGGGCTCAGGTGTTAATACAGCGAGACAGCGTTTCCTCTTGTCATAACACCTGTGATGAGCTGGGATGTGTCTCCTGCAAATTCATACGTTGAAGTCTTACCTCCAGCACCTCAGAATGTGATCTTTGAAACCAAGGTTATCCATGGTTATTGCATTAATGAAGGTGGGGTCCAAGGGAGAAGGGTAGGCCCCGACCCCATGCCTGACATCCTCAGGAAAGTCGAGGATCTGGGCACAGACACGTGCACAGGAAGAACGGCAGGTGACAAGGAAGGCAGAGGTGGGGGTAGGCAGTTACAGGTCAAGGAACACCAAAGGCCACCAGGAAACTGCCAGAGGAGAGGTGTGGGACAGCCGTCCCTCAGCCGCAGAAGGAAACAGGCCTGTCCACACCTCCATCTTGGAACTCCAGGCCCACGAGCGAATGTCTTCCTGCTGTTTAAGCATTCCTTTGGGGTTCTTTGCTATGGCAGCCCAATAAACTGAGCCCCTGAAGGCACCCACGGGGATGAGGGACAGTTGTAGTGCTTGACTGTTCTGGAGTCTCTGGCACAACTTCAAAATGGCACCACCTTGTGGATACCAAGGACGACACTGGAGATTTGCCAAAGTATTGGCAGCCCTGGGAGCTCCTTCCCCACCCTCCAGGAAGCAGGGCTTGTCCCCATAAACGTTATTCCTACCCCCCTGCCAGACCTGCCATTAGGCACCAAGGTGACTTTCCATGTGCCCCCTGGGGTATAAAACACGCGAGCACACACATCTGTCCAGACCTCCCTGCCCCTGAATCCCCTGTCAGCAGGCCAGGCGAGGGGAGGGCATCAGATGGGAGAGGCCAGGCAGGGGCAGTGCTCAGCTTTTTAAGCATCTCAGGCAATTGCGGTGCCAGCACTTTTACCCTTTATGGAAGAACTCTGGGCAGTGAACCCCCGGCAGTGGTGTGTGTGTGCGTGTGCGCGTGCGTGCATGCGTGCGTGCATGCGTGCGTGTGCGTGTGTGTGTGCGTGCGTGCATGCGTGCGTGTGCGTGCATGCATGTGTGCGCACGTGCGTGCGTGTGTGCGCGTGCGCGTGTGTGAGTTGGGGATGTAAAGAGCTGCAAGGTGTGAAGCTTGTTGGAAGCAGAGCTCAGAGCAGTTACCCCTAGCTCGCGCCCCTAACCTGTGCACCTGCTTGCGCCTCTGTACTCCTGCTGCTCTGAGTCCCAGGACTTCCCGCAAGCCCCGGCTCTTCTCTGGGCAGCAAGCCCTCTGAAGCTGCTGGCTAGCCACTCTCAGCTGGCTGTCAGAGCAGGGGACGATGGACACAGGAGGCCGCTCTTCCTGGCCCCTCACTCACTGGGACCTCTCACCTCACCCAAGCCTGGCATCCTGGTCCCTGGAAGGAGAATGAGAGCACATCTGCAAGAACCCTGAGCAATTCTCTGGACCCTGCCGAGACTGATGTCCCCACCTTCTCCTTCATAGGAATCCCTAGGGAGAGCAAGTCCCAGGCTGAGGACAGCAGCCCCTGACCAGCACTTCCTCTAGGGCCCCAGGGTCTCAGCACCTATCAACTGCATCACAGGCATCATTTTTACCACCCCCTAGACCATTCTCCCAATTTTACAAAGAAGCCTGGTGGTGTGTCCAGGCTATGCAGCCAGGTCATGCAAGAACCAGGATAGGAGCCTACACTGTGGGTGCCAGTGACTGGGGCCTGCCCATGCCAGCTGCCTTGTGGGCCACCTGGGCTCAGTTAAAGCAGGAAATTAGAGCCCTCTCTTCCTATAGTCTGTGCTCATCTGTCTGTTTCTTTTGTCTGTCTGTCTGTCTCTTTCTCTGTCTCTCTGTCTCTGTCTCTGTCTCTCTCTCTCTCTCTCACACACACACACACACACACACACACACACACACACATTCTGCATTTCACAACACAGGCCACAGAACATTCCTCAGGAAGCCAGCTCATCGTCTTCCCAGGATTTCTGGAGAACTTGGTCTTCATATTTGAAAACCTGAAAGTCATAAGCTGATGCTTGAAATTTTCATGAGACATGAAAATGGAAAAGTGGTTTTATTGATAGAATGTTAACACTCAGGAGCCACCTGCATATTGAAACTCTCTCCCATCCACCTGATTCCATTACTTTGAAAAGCCACAATAATGGGGCTGTCAGATCCGCGAATGCCTCTAAGCCTGATTGCAATGATTGAAGACAGCCACAGTTATTTGTAAGCATATATCACTGCAGAGACGATGGCCTTGCAACCGCTTTGGGACACGTGAACTTCAATTCAGAAAATACTTAGTGAATGCGTCTCAAGGAGGCTGTCGTGTTCAGCCACTCCAGGAAGAGTCCTGTTGACCCCAGCCCTGAGGACACGGGAGCCAGTGTGACTGGAGCAGAGGTGTCAGACTCCGATCAAGACCTTGCAAACGTTCCCCGCTGTCACCTCACACTCCAGTGCACAGCTGCGGGGTGCTCTCTGCTCAGTGCATTGGGTTGGGCTGTCCTTCTGAGAGCATCCTTCCGAGAGCTGACCACTTGGTCAGTACATGCCCACCATGTCTGCCAACGGCTCCAGCCACCAGCGCTGATGGCCTCCTGGACTCTGCTTCAGCCACCCAAGCTGCTCCCAGTCAGGTGGGAGCTGGGGTGGACTCCATGCGAGCCTGCCATTTTTACTCAGAAAATCCACATGCCTGCTTTACCAGGAGGGCCTGGGTGCTGTCTGGGTCCATGCCAAGGTGCCTGTGTTTTAGCATGAGGAGGTGACAAAACCTGACCATGGGGCATCTCTGAGTCTCCAGTGCCTGGTCCTCAAGCCTTGGACCTGTAGCATGGCCCAAAGGCTAAATTATAGCCAACTGGCCTGATGCTGACTCTAACCATTGGCTTGGCCTCTCACTACTCGTGTGTCCCTGGGCAACTCAACTCACCTCTCTGAACCTAGATTAGGATCCTAGTTGTCACCCTGCAGGAGAGCTGCCCTAGGTGCAGCATGACATGCGATGATATCCCTGGATACATGACCGGTGTTCCCTGGGTGACGGTGTGGCCACCCAGACCTCATGTTCTCCAATAAGAAGCTTGAGACTTGAAGGATCCTTTTGAACAGTGGGCTCCAGGCTGAGATGATGCTTCCTCACCTGAGAGAGTTGTCAAGCAGATGTGAACAGATGAGGGACAAAGAGAGGGACTCCCCCAGTTAGGTGGATCTTCTCAATCAGCTCAAAGGGTGACAGGTGTCACAGCACCATCCTGCCAGGTCCCACCACCTCTAGCCACCATTCGACCTTAGTTCATGCTCTAGATGTGGCTCTGTTTATAAGGCCCGAGATGGGTGGGAGCAGCGAGGTCAGCTGCCCGGAAGCAGAGTCGTGGCAGTGTGGGGATTGTCGGTCTCCACGCTGACAGCTTCATCAGGAAGTAAATGACATGTGAACAACTTGGCGTGAGGTCACACCATGGACAGGTGGAGCTGGAGCTGGCCTGGGAGACACGCACCAGGCCGAGGCATGCACCAATGGACACAAGCCATTAACCATACCTTCCACCTCCAGGAAGACAAGGGGACCAGGTTTCCTCTGTCACTATGCATGGGCTTGTGTCCTGTGGGGAACCCCCATCTTTTAAAGCTCTGGCTTCATGGCTGAATTAGTGGGTCTCCATCCGTGGTTCCCCGCTAGGGAGAATCCTGGTCCCTAGCAGACCTTGGTCAGTGTCTGGAGGGATTTTCAGTTATTGAGACTGCTTTGGCTATGACATCCAGTGTGTGGGGCCAGGGAAGCTGTTAAACATCAAAGAACCACCTGTGAACAGAAAATCGATAATGCTGAGGTCTAGTAGACAGTTCTAGAAGGAAGAATTGGTGGCTCTGCTCTGCCCAGGTCAAACCTGTCCAGGGACCTACAGGCAGTTCCAGGTCCTGTGTTTAAGATGAAATGAGGCCAGTTAGGTCTCCCAGAACAAAGCAGCACACCACAGAAGGGACAGTGGGGGCATCCGGAGCTGTGTGGTCTAAGGAAAAGAAGAGAGGACTGGCGGCAGGGAGGCCGGGCTCACTGCACGTCCGCAGGGGTCTGGGAACAGAGCACCTTGTCCTGGGCTGCAGAAGGCAGAACCGAGAGCAGTGGCTGAAGCCACAGCAAACCAGGCTTCAGGGAATGCAAGGGCCACGGGGAGAATGGATAGAACCGTCCACAGTGGGGTCCTCTTCCCAGGGTGTCGGGGTGCCAGGTGACTGTGAGGCGGGGGTACTCTTCCAGGGCCCTGCGGCTGAGGGGCCTGGGGGTCCCTGGGATGCTGCACTGTGCTGTCTCAATGTCTTTCTGTCTGTCACACAGAGAACTCTGCACAGACCCCACTTTCCAAGCTTAACAGAAGCCTTCTTCTGCCTCCTCATAGAACCTGGAAGTTCTTCGGCTACCACCAACTTCCCAGGCTGTGGAGCCACTGCGAATGCAAAGTCGTAGGATGTTTCCTTCCCTTCAGTCCACAAAACAGATTGGGCGATAAATCGTCTTTTTCTTTTTTCCCGGCTGAAGTCAACATGGAGCAATGTCATAGCCAGAGCAGGCTGGCTTGAGGAATGTGCAGCCCCAGGCCAGCAGTCTGCAGCCTTGGCCAGCTGGGGCTGCAGCTGTGGGGAGCACAAGCCCACCTAGCCCCACGGGAAAGGCCCCAGCCACAGTACAGGTGGCCCACCTGGCTGGGTGCAGGACATGCTCCCTGCTCCCTTGAAGGTGGCAAAGGTGGCCCTGCAGTGTCCTGGCTGGGGACACCCCTGGGACTGCACTAACTAGAACCCAGTGGGCAGCAGGAGCCCAGGCCCAGCACAAAGCCTCTTCTGCTTTTCTTCCTGCTTCCTTGCATTAGGGCCTCCCAGTGTTGTGAGCCTGGGCAAATGAGTGGAATGCTGTGATTTGGAATGCCGGGGGGGGGGGGGGGGCGAGTCTCACACCTTCTTGATTCTGAATCTAACCTGAAATAATTCAAGTAGGACTAGGAGATCAGTATGGAGGTTCCTCAAGAAACTAAAAAGAGATCCACCATACAATCTAGCTGTCCCACTTCCCGGTGTATATCCAAAGGAAATGAAATCTGCATCCCGAGGAGACACCTACATGCCCATCTTTACTGCAGTACCGTTCACCATAGCTGAGATGGGAAACCAACCCAGACACTGGTCAGCACACAAAAGGTAAAGAAAATGTGGAATATTATTCAGTCATCAAAAGAGTGAAATTTGGCCAGGCACAGCGACGCACACCTGTAATCCCAGAGGCTCAGGAGACAGAGGCAGGAGGATCACAAGCTCAAAGCCAGCCTCAACAACTTAGCGAGGCCCTAAGCAACTTAGCAATACCCTGTATAAAAATTTTAAAAAGAGAAAAAAAAGGCTGGGGATGTGGCTCAGTGGTTGAATGTCTCTGGGTTCAATCTTCAGTACCCCCCAAAAAAAAGAAAAGAAAAAAGAAAAACAACATTTGGACAAAGCAGAGAGAAGTGGACGACACTGTGTCTAGTGAGATAAGTCAGACACAGAAAGATAAATCCACATATTCTCATATGCATGGATGTTAAATCAATCTGGATGTGAAATTGTGACTAAAGCTGGAACAGGGAGCACACAGGGAGGCTGGATAGCAGGTATCCAAACAAAGCAGACAGCAGTCATATACTCAGCCCAGTGGGGGGACTGCAGTTCCTAATAACCTATATTCGTGAACAACTACAAGAGAGGAGCTCAAAGCTTCCAAACATGAAGTAATGCTAAGGAGATGGTGCTGCTGATGACGCTGATTTGGTCAGTGCACACTGCAGACACATTGAAATATCACACCGTCCCTCGTAAACATACACAATTACTACCTATTCATCAAAAATTTCAGAAAAATGTTTAAGGAGATGGAAATGTTAGCTACCTCAATTCGATCATTACACATTGTATACATGCATTGAATTATCACTGTACCCCATAACTAGGCACAATTAAAATAATAATAATAACAAAAAGAATTCGAGGCTGACGAGGAGAAGCATATGTGCCCTTTTTCACAACCCCTGGTGAGTGGGCTGTGTCCCTACTGTACCCTGGGGAAGACTGGGGCCAGGAGAGGATGTTAGTGCTGAGGGTCCTGGGCCCCACCCCCACGCCAGGGCTCTGCTCACCTGGTGATCACGTAGGGGGCAAAGCACACGAGGAAGGTCCCTATGAAGGTGCTGATCTTCTTGGTGGCCCGCTGCCGCCTCCGCTTCTGTTCCTCCAGACAGCGTTCCCGTACACTGCATGAGAAAGGGGAGAAGGTGACTCACGGGCAGTCCGCCAGCTCACAGGGAGGTACTGTTGACAGACACAGGCAGGGACCTCCAGAGCAGGCACTGGGCTACAGAGCCCAAGAGATCTGGGGTCCAGTCTTGGCTGCAGCTATGTGACCCTGAGCAAGCTGTGTGACATTGCTAAGCCTGAGGCCATCGTCTGTAATAAGACAACACACCGTGCCTGTGGGATGTGTTCTCTCACGTCATTCACACTGTGATGCAATGTCAGGAAGGGCTGTTTGGAGAATCGGAGGCATAAAGCACATGGATGCGTGAAGCGCTTGATCCATAGAGCACAGCGGTAGCAATTGTGCTTAAGTCGGTACAAATAAAATTAACTCTTACTGTTACACTATTTCCTCCACTCATCGCCTGCTATGAACCAGCCCTGCAGAACCGCTCTTGCTGAGCAGATTCCAGTTTTTAACTTCACCAGGATCAGTCCTACAGGGTGTTTTCACTTGCTCTGTTTTTCAATGAACACCATGAGTGTGTTCTGTGAGGCCAAATAGCCCGCTCAGCTGGCCAGTGGAGGCAGGGTCTGAACCGATCCATGACTCAAAGCTGGTCTTTCCCTGGGGCACCCGGACTCCATGCCCACAGCATGGCCTAGGGCTTCCTTTCCTCCACATCCTCAGCCTTGCTTCTTCCATCCCCACACTCCATCCCTACCAGGAGCTAGAGAGCCCATATCACAGGGTCACCTCCAGAGATTGAGTTTGGAGAAACAAGAAGACCACCAAGTCCTCGTGGAATCAGGGAGTAGTTTGGAGGAAGGAATTGGCAGCCACTGAGGCCTCTGACCACGCCTGCTCCTCCTCAGCTCCCCTTCAGGATCTTCCCAGAACTGGCACCCAAAGCCCAGCCAAGAGCAGAGGCTCTGGTGACCCACTGTGGGCAGTGACAGGAAGAGGCGTGAACCCGTTACCACAGTGAGGAACACGGAAAGGCAGCCCGGGAGACAAGCTTCAATGCTCTGTCTCACTGTGCCCAACCTGGGCAGGTTCTTCCAATGTGTATGCTCTAAATAATTCAACCGACTACAAATGGGCAAGGAGGAAGACCGTGGACACCGTTGCCCAGGGAGTGCAGATATCTTGGCAGAGTCAGGCACCGGCCGCAAGCGACCTGGCTCTGAAAACAGGCTTGCCTGCTCAACCAGAGCAAGCAGAGCTTCGAGAGAAGACTGGAGACCCAGATCCACGTGCATCTTTTTTTTTTTTTAATTTTTTTAGTTGTAAATGGACACAATATCTTTATTTATTTTTATGTGGTGCTGAGGATCGAACCCAGTGCCTCATGCATGCAAGGCAAGCGCTCTACCACTGAGCTACAATCCCAGCCCCCCACGTGCATCTTTAATGTTCGGGCAGCGTCTCCTTCCTTCTAGGGGACCCATCATTTTACTACTTGATCAGAATTCTTCTACTAGATTTCCTGTCACAGATGGACAATGCCGTTAGTTTGGACTGACAGATCCTGAAATTTGCACAGGACTATTTTCCCTTGACTTTTCCTTTCTAGGAATTTACAGAGGAACTGGAGCTGAGCTTGGTACAAACAGGTTTTGTATTGGTTGAAAATGCATTGCTCATGACTAATATTGCTCACTAATTTCTAATCACTAATATAATAACAATTGCACTGTGACTGGAGCTCATGTGCATTTGTTTATTTGATACTCACAACATATCTATAAGATAAGGGCTGATATCAGTATGTTCCCCATTTTTCAGATAAGGAAGACTGAGGCACAGAGGAGTTAAGTAATTTGCCCAAGAGCACACAGTAGGATCACACAGTGGGTATGTGGTGGTTGTAGGGTGAGTGGTTTGTCCTTGCGTATCTGAGACAGTCCTGCATCCTAAATGGTCTGCAAGGTGCTGTCCTGGTTCTAAAAGGAAAGCTCCATGTCTGAGAGCCCCTCTCTTTTCAAAAGAGATGCCTGTGAGCTAAAAATATGTTCTAAAATAGATTCTTTAAAAATGGACTTCAAACACCTTAAACCTATCAGACAAAAGGAGGATGGCCAGTGGATGTGAGGCTGTGGAAAGCCTCCACTGGCCTGGCCTCCATTCTTGGTTGCTAACTTGGTGGTTGAGCATGAAAAGCCAGAGCCAGACCTCAGGATTTAAGTACAGGCACCACCACTTAATTACTGTGTAGCGTTGGGCAAGTTACATAGCCTTTCTGTGCATCAGTTTCCTCATCTCTAAAAGGAGGGTAATGAGTACCTACCTTGTAGGACCATACTGAGAATAACTGAATTAATGCAGAAAGTACTGAGGATACTTTTAGCTCAGTAAGCACTCAATAAATGCTGACCATTATTCAACATAAACTTATTGAATAATTACATCCTGTTTCAACTCTGCCTTGAACTTCTAAACCATAAGGTTCCTCCCACTGCAGAAGTCCTGCCCTGTGCATTCATAAAAAGAGGAGCTGTAGCCAGGGACTGCACCGAGGTGCATCAGAGATGCAGCAAGGCAGAGCCAAGAGCCAGGTGCCTGAGACTGAGTCCTGACTCCCTGTGCACTGTGACCCCACTGGGCCTCCAGGGATCACAGACGACTGTCCTCATCTGGCATACTTTGGAGCACAGAGGGCATCTATAGACTATGCACTGTGCCTGGGGCAATGTCTCTGCTGTGCCACAGCAGCTAGAAGCTACGGCCATGACCATAGGAGGTGTCCACCCACCCCAGCTCACAGATGGGGAAACAGAGGCTTGAGGGAAAGAGGAATTGCTACTCAGACAGTGGTGTGCAGGTAGGACTGGCACCCGGTCACTGACTCCAGGCTAGTGCTACTAGTCAGGAATCTTGTCACTCCTTTCCTGAACTCCCTGGGCTCCTCCACTTCCCAGGTGAGAATAGGGAGGTGGCATGAGGTGAGTAAGGCAGGGTGGTCCCATCCCCAGGAAGCAGCCCAACTCCTGGCTTATTATTACCATCATCTTAGCACAGCAAGAGAGCGCTCGCCCACTCCCAGAACAACGGCATCATGAAACCACTTGGCATTTGCTGCCGCATGCCCCACCAGAGCTTTGCAAATCCAAGCTCCTTGAAATCTTGCAGCTCTATGTGCTGGTATCATGCTTATCTGCGCATCATGACACTGGGGACCAGCAGAGAGGGTTGGGGTATGTCTAAGGCCACCTGGGAACTTCTGCACAGGACCAGACCTCATCGCAGGTCTGATGGCTCTAGGTTCTGGGGTGTTCCCCCAACCTCACTGTCACCCATAAAAATCACTGAGTACTGAGCATTCTTACATAGCCCCAAGCCTGGGGGTGGCACCTGGGATCCTTGGACCCATAGAAGAAATCTGTGGCACAGAGGCTGAGCCTCCCCCAGCCCCAGCAGGCAACTTGGCCAGCTTTGCAGTGGGGTGGAGGTGGGTCCCCCGGCTGTGCAAGACAAAGGGGAGAGGCTGTCCAGCATTGTGACTCGTGGGGTCAAAGACATGCTCCCAGCAGGCCTCTGTCACCAGGCAAAAGGAGTGGCAATTCTGGAAAGGTCTGAAGAGTCCATAAATGAGGCCATCTCTGCTGCCACCGTCCAGTCACAGCTCCCTCCCTGCCCTCCACACGGTGCCTCAGCCCACGCTCAAGCACTCACAAAGTGACCCATATGTTTTCCCCAGCTTTTAAGGCAAGGGACAAGCTGACCCACGGTGGGAAAGAGCCCTGAGTTTGGGTCAGGATGCTGCTGCAGCAGTCCAGCTTGCAGACTTGACAAGAGCAGTCCCTGGCCCTGCTCCTTAGGGATCCACACTGCTCCCATGAAATAGCCAGTTCACGGGGCGAAGGGAGTTGCCCAGCCCACGCTTCCATTCTAGACCAAATTCTAAGTGCTTGGAGCATGGGATTCTTTGCCCAAATGCCTTGATTCTGCTTCCAAAATGTGTGCAGACATCTCTCTGCCCTGACCCCGTGCCTCTGAGGGTGAACTGTGTCTCCCCAGGGCCTTGCTCTAGGCCTGAGGAGCGGCATGGAGAGCAATGTGTGTTTGTGCATGTGGCTTAGCAGCCTGCAATGTGCTCCTAATGCAAGGGGGCCCCTGCAGTGCCAGGTGGAGCCAGGATGGGAGGTGGGGCATGTGCCCAGTTCCCTGTCCCCAGCAAGAACAAGGCTGACCTCCAAGGAGCCTGCAGAGGCTAAATGTGCACTCCACCTTGCAGGCTGTTATAAAGGTGTATTTGCCAATGTAGGAGGACAGAGCATGCTCTGTTTGCCAGTTTGAGCTTAATTTAGAGCATCTACACATCTAGACATGTTATTGGTGAGTCTCTATTTGCATAATTGCCCCACAGACCAGGGGATGATTCTGGACTCAAGCCACTTTCCAGATCTGCTAAATCAGGCGAGTACCTTACTTCCTGGGTCTCCCAGTTCCCTCATCTGTAAAGTCAAGGGCATGATGAGGTTCTGACTATGATGCCACCACTCTGACACCCTCTAGAGCCAGTAACCAGTCAACCTCTGTGGGCATGGTTTACAGGAGGTAGAGGGGACAGACCTTTGGAATTCTTAGAGGGGAGCCCAGGCTGCTTATGGGTTGAGTCCTCTTCAACATCCTGCTTCTCAGGAAGTGAGAAACCAAACCAACTTCTCAACTTCTCAAACCAGTGAGCCTGGCCCTGCACTGGACTGGAAAGGGCAGGACACCTGCATCCAGGTCCTGCCATGCCTGGCAGCACTGGGGAGGGGTGGCCATCGCTGGTCAGGAGTTGTGACTAGAGAGAACTGCAGAATGCACTGAGGTGACGGAGTGCCAGATGTGTATCAGAGGCTGAAAGCCGCGGCCTGCCTCGTACAGATAGTCACTGGAGAAACACCACGGAAAGGCAGGGGTGAGGAATGCGGCTCAGGGCCACATTTCAAGAAGAGAGGGGCCCTGCTGTTTGGGGGTGGTTGAAGAAAAGGGGCATGGCTTGCTGTTCATTGCATTAATAGCCTGCAGGAAGAGCTGACACCACCAGGGCCTCCTGACAAATGCCACACTGGGCCTCAGAGATCCTGAAATGGGTCCCAAGAGGCTGAGAAAAACTTCCAGGGAGCCAAGACTCCACCTGCTACCCTGGCTGCTCAGAGAAAGAAGTTTGGCATCTGAAAACCCAGGACCAGTGCCCCACGGTCACACAGGGTCTTGGCACCAAATTGGGTGAAGAGGCCCAATTCAGTGCCTGAGTCTAGGGGTGAGACAGTGCCCAAGCTAGCTGTGCAGTTTTTCATTTGTGTGAAGGAAGAGTTTGGAACTGCCAAGGCAGATGCTGGAGGATTAACTACCGGAGGAGTCCCCTGAGGCATGTTTCTTGCTTCTGTGTAGCCCGTTCCCCATACTCTTTCTAGGGGAGCACCAAGCCCTCAGGGAGGGGCAAGTCAGCATCCACTGAATGGCCCACCATTACACAGCATCCGTGGAGCTGGTGCAATGGGAGCTGGGTGGTGCCTCTGAGAGTTGGGTGGGGTCTGAGGGCTGCCCAGAAACTCTTCCTCTCCAATAAGGCTGGCTTTGCTCCTGGGCCCCAGAGGGACTGAGGTGGTAGGTGCAGTAGCTCCTCAGGGTCCCCCCAGAGGGGAGTGGAGAGAGGAGTGCCCTCTCCTGTGATCTCTCCAGAAACTCTCCCACAGTGTCTGGCTTAAAGTAAGAGAGAGATTTGTTGTGGGCTCCCGTCCCCTAAATGGGCTGAAAGGGAGCCACTGCCCCCCCTTTTCTGGAAGTCAAACAGGAACTAGTCTAAATAAGAACTGACTCTTTCCCCAGCTCCACCTCTCCTCTGCTGTGAGGCTCATGGTGAGAGGGCCCTCTCTAGGACTTGTTCAAGTCCCAGAGTTAACCATTTCCTTGCATCTTCTAAGGGCAGTCCTGGCCTGAGCCCCAGGGATGCACCTTCTAAAGTGAAGAGCGATGGGAAGAGGATAGGTCCACGAGTATGGCTGCAGAATGTTCCTTCAACACACTGAACCAGGCACAGGCAGTGAGAGCTGCTGCACATACATTTTGCATGTGATTCTGTGGGAAAGGTTCTGTGATGAGAAGATTGTTCTAGCACATAATCAGGAATGGCTGTTCTTAGGGGCAACAATGGACACATACATCATGCCCTTTTATGTGCAGGTACAGTGACGTTTAAGGACTGCTTATTAATGCTCATGGCAGAAAAGCTGAGCAAGAATCCCTTGTTCTGACTGACACCTCTAGTCTGCCCCTGGGCCCTGGGCAGGAACATGCACATCCTAGGGACTGAGCTTCCTGCCCTACTCCAAGGTTCACAGGGTTCCTGGGCTCTGCTCACACCGGGAGGGCCCTAGCTTCCCTCACCAGGGCTCTCTGCCTGCCTCACCTCCTGTGCCTGTCGGGATGCCAGAGCCCTTATCTAGGGTCTCAGGCAACAGAGGTGGAGCCTGCTTTCCATGGACATAAACAGCAGCATTCACAGAGACACCAGCACTTTCCCTATGTTTTCCTAATCTTATAAGGAAAGCTGAGGTGAGCTCAGGACAGCTCAGCTTACACTTCCTTCCTCTCCCTGAGGGGCTCCTGAGGATGGCAGGGGTTCCTAGCAGTACTTATACTTGCTGTCTACCTCTGCCTTCCTGAGAAACAGCAGCTGGGTGAGGATGGAAGTGGGTGGGCAGATTGTCTCAGGAGTCTCCAGGCTCCAAGTCCAGGTGACACTGGACCATGCTCTCTGGAGGGCAATAGAGATTCCATTCCCTCAGAGCCAGCAACAGGGGAAAGTGCAGCCTGGCTCCATCTGGCAAGGACGGGCACACACACACACACACACACACACACACACACACATTCACATACAGGGTCAGGAGACAGGCAGTGTCAGACACTAAAGAGAGGAAAGACCCAGAGGAGCAGCCCAGCTCAGTGTGAAGAGCTCTCAAGGGCTTCTAAGCCTCTTGCCACCCTCTCAGAGCCAATACAAACCTTAAACAGTGAACAAAGCCACTGCCTTCCCATGTCATTTACACTGACAACGACAAACACAGTGAGCACCAGGAAGCCCAAGTTAGTTCTGACTGATTTCTACCCGATGCTTCAGAAAGCCATGTGTCCATCCTCAGGCATGTTTTTGGTGGCCCTGCTCTGTTGAGTTTAGGCACCCGCTTGTTCCGAGGATGAGCCCCTCCCTCCCCTGGTTTTCTGAGGAGGAAATGGAGCTTGGTGGAAAAGGAGTTCCCCCACAGTCCACATTGGACACCGGGACCCCCACTCCCACCGACTTCCCGCCCGGTTCCCAGACCGCCTGCTGGGGCGCCTCACCTGGGGTGGATGTCCACCAGCAGCACGAGTGTCTGCATGGTGATCACGTCGATGCGCTTGCAGTGGAAGCGGGCCACCTTGAGCACCTTGAGGTACGTGAAGCAGAGCACGACGAAGGAGAGCAGGAAGCTGAGCGCATGGAAGGCGCCGGTGAAGACTGCGAAGCGCAGGCGCTCGTCGGGCCGCCGGCTGCACAGCGTGCAGGACGCGTACAGCTGGTGGAAGCCAAGCCAGGACAGGGCGAGCGCGGCCGCGGGGAAGGTGAGCGCGTGCAGCCACGTGTAGGCCACCATGAGCGCGGCATCGCGGAGGCGCATCTTGGCGCGGTAGCTCAGCGGGAAGACCACGGCCACCCAGCGGTCGATGCTGAGCGCGGCCATGCTGAGCATGGAGTTGGAGGCCAGGAAGGTGTCGAGGAAGGCGGCCAGGCGGCACAGGCGATCGCCAGCCGGCTGCCGCTGCGCCACGACGCCGGCCAGCGTGAGCGGCATGTTGAGCACGGTGCACAGCAAGTTGCCGCACGTGAGGTTGAGGGTGAAGAGCGCCGGCGCCTGGCGGCGGATGTCGGCGCTGTGCAGGAGGCAGAGCAGCACCAGCGCGTTGGACAGCAGCGAGACGCCCATCGTGCCCACCAGCAGCCCCGCCAGGCCCGCGTCCCACGAGTTCATGGTGCGCGCCCGCCGCCCGCGCTCAGGGCCCGCAACCCCGCGCCGCCATGGCGCAGCCCGCGGCCGCCTCAGCCCCTCGGCGCCGCCGCCGCCCGGCGACCCCCGGCCCCCGCCCCCATGGCTCCCTGGAGGAAGCGCGGCTGCCGGGAGCCCCGCGCCACCCCCTGGGCAGGCACCTGGGCGCGCAGCCACCCCGGAGCCCGCGCCACCGCCGGGCGGAGCACCTGGGCGCGCAGCTCACCCCGGACCCCGCATCAAGTGCGCGGTGTGCTGCTGAACCCGGAGCCTCTGGGATCCTTTAGGGCCGGGGATCCTTTAGGGCCGGCGCCTGCGCTCCCGGCTCTGCCTCTGCTAGCTCTGCTCTGGCTCCGTCCCTCTAAGCTCTGCACACCCTCCGCTCTCTCGCTTTCTCTGCCTCCCTCTCTGGCTCGCTGGCTCCTTCTCGCCTGCTCTCCCCCTCTGCTCTCCCCTCCACCCGCTCCTCCTCTCCCGCTCCCTCTTTCTCCCTCTGCTGTCTCTCCGTCTGTCTCTCCCACCCCCAATTTTCTCCTCCCCTCTTGTTCTCTCCCTTCCCCCTTCTCTCTAGAATCTGGCTGCTTCTGTCATGGAAATCCCCACGGATGCACACGCACACACACACTCTCTCTCTGCTGACACTGACACACTTGGAGAGAATGAGTCCGGAGGCTCCTGTGCAGGGTGATTGCGTCCCTGTGGCTCTCCCTCCTCGTCCCCTGCCTTCTTCCCCTGTGTGTGTCAAAGACAGGCTGAGTTAAGAAAGGCTTTCAGGGAAGTGAGGGATACCTGCACCTTCTCACCTCTGTGCCACCTGCCCCCTCCCCACAAGGATAGCCTAGCCAGACCCTGGCTAGGAGAGGGGGTCCAGCCCTAGCCCACCTGTCCCACTGCTGAGCTGTCCAGGGATGATGCTCCTCCCTCTCTGCTGAACTGGAAAACTCAGGTAGGTTTCTTTTGCTGAGAGGGGAAGAGCCCACATTTCCCTCCTGCATGGGGGGGGGGGCAGACATCTCCTGACACCTCCTCAGTCCTTCACCAAGGCAGCTGCTGCACTGCTGGGCATTCAATTCCTGGTGCCTTCTTGTTATCACCCTTCAATTGGAGCTTTACCACCATCCTCAGACCTGCTGAGGGGATAATGAGGCTCACCGTGACGTCCCGTATGCACTGCCTTAGCCAGGAGAAGACCATAACTGACCCCGACGGCTTCCACCTGGGAAGCCCACCTGTCCACAGCCAGGCTCGCAGCAGCCCTGGTATGCCTGATATGCAGCGTCTTAGCACTGAGTTCCAGCTGCTGCCTTCTGTCAGCCCTGAAGACTACACACCTGTCCACTCTGGGTCTGCTGAAGCAGCAAGTTCAAGTTTATGAGGGACCTGATGACATCATGTGCCAGGACTCTTCAGGAAATGGAGAGGATGGTGGCTGACATGGTTTGGTTGAATCCACAGTAACTATGTAGATATAGGGGCTCAGCCTCCCCTCAGGAAAAGGTGCAATGACCATGATCCTCCGGATCCTGATCCAGACTGTGGGGAAGATGTGCGATGGACCACCGATAGGCGGCAGCTCTCAGCCACCACAGCTCCCTCCCTCTCCACAAAACACTGCCTACTCTAGTGGCCACCTGTGTCCTATTAGCAACCTCAGTCCTGAGTGCAGACAATCCTATCCTGAAGCCTCCTGGTAGGGCCAATGGCAACTGGATGTGACCAGGCCTCAGGTCCCTGGATAAAATAAGCCCATCAAGGACATTTTCCCTAAGGAAAGTGTTGTGAGTCTACCCTGAAGGCAGAGATCTCCTGTCTCCCCTCACCTAGCATCAAGCACAGTGTAGATGATGTGAGGCAGCAGGAGGACGGTCTTCTCCTGCACTGCCACGGAGGACACGCCTTAGCAGTTTCTGTGTGATGGCAACTGTATACAGCAGAGAGCTGGAGCCAGCTCATACCAGTTGTCAGCATCACTCTCCAGCCCCTTCAAAGACAACACATTGGTGGCTTGAAATCTGCCATGCTGGGATTATTTATACCAGAGAAGTTAGCAAATTCCACAAATCAGGGCTCACCACCCTCCAAGCCTATGTTAAACATTTACCAGCACGCCACTCACAGATTCCCCATGAAATTAACTTCCAGTTACTTAACCTCCAGAGCCTCAGTTTCCCTAACTACCTTTCAGAGCTGTGGTGAGCAGTATACAAGATTGTGTGTGTGTGTGTGTGTGTGTGTGTGTGTGAGAGAGAGAGAGAGAGAGATCTTTGCTTCCCAGAGAAGGAAACAGCAGAATGCCAGCAATCTTCCTCATCTCTTGGTCCCCTTTTGTCCTATGGAGCTCAGGGCTGGCTGTGTGTCTTCACCAGATATTTGGAATATGGCATCAGAGTGATGTATTCATCTGCATGTCTCCCCTGCTCCCAAACACCATGCCTCCTTGGAATAGCCCCTGGAATAAGATAGGTGCTCTAGCACTATTAATGGAGAAAATGAATCAACCAATATATTTGGGGGACACTATCTTGATCCTTGATCCTCACATTTTAGCGTTTGGCAGAATCACCTAGTAAACCTGGGATGTTGCTTCAAGATATAGATTCCTTGGTCACACCAAGGATTTCCAAATCAGAGGGTCTGTGATTCTGCACTTTTCATGAGGTCCTCAGGTGATTCTGAGGGTGGTCCATAGCCACATTTGAGAACTGTGCTGAATGAGAAGTAGCCAGGTCAGGCAGCTGGATGCCTGAATGTAAAGTGTTAGGTAATATACACATAGAATGTCAGAATTTACAGAACATGTCCAAACATGATCACACTGTAATCCTTGCAACAGTGATGGGGAAAAGAGCTTATCACTGTCCACCTCATAGAGGTAAGGACACTGAAGCCAAGAGCTTAAGTGACAGAGTTGGCAAGGGATGAAGCCTACACTCAGCTCCACAGATTGGCTCCTTCTGTACACTCCAGAGATCTCTGGATGTCTTTGGATAATATAAGTTTAAAAAAAAGAACTCAACTTTGAAACATCAAAATAATGTTTTGACCAATAGCAGAAACCAGTGAACATGGCTGTGCTAACACTCACATGCACATACATTCTTTCTCCTCCTCTTCCTTCTCTCTCTCTCTCTCACACACACACACACAAATCATTTTGAAGATTATTTGCTTTCTGACTTCATAAAGGCAACATTGAAAGGTTAAAATACTAGAATATTCTGAGTGTTCTCAGAATATTTTGACTCAGTTTCCTAAAGAACAGAAGTTCATTGTCTTTGGGTTTTAAACAAATGTCCTACCCACAGTGGGGCTATGGGAGAACTGATCTCTGTAGAGTCCGTATCCCTAGCCACCTTGGCCTCAGTCAGGCTGGACCTTACTGAGCACAGGTTCTCATATGGCCCTAGACACCAGCAGGGAGGTCACAGTCACTGAGGAAGGGAGCTGCATGGCCCTGTCCTGGCCTTGACTCAGGTCCACACTTCCAGGAATGACTCAAGAATCCAGCCTGCTGGTCCAGGGGCGACAAGGCCTGGAGCGTACCTGCCAGGGAACTGCTCAGTGGCAAGATCTGCACAGCATGCCACTTCAAGCCAGAGAGAAGTCGGCAGTGATGGAATGTTGATAACTGCGTTAACATGACTCATTAAATGCCGTAACTGGGCCCTGAGGGAGCGCTCAAACAGCAGGACTACACAGAGGCGGCCGGATGCACACGTCATTGCCCATCCTCACAGCAGCTCTCGAGCATTCGTATCATGATTCCATCTTGATGAGTGAAGGAGCTGAGACCCAGAAAGCCCAGCATTTGTTCTAGGTCACTCTAAGCCAGCACTACTTGACTGGGACAGCAGAGTCAGGGTTCTAATCCAAATCTGTTGCAAATAAAAACCCACATTCTTTCTACTCTACCAGTATCTTTATTACACACACATATCTGTGCACACACACCACTCTCAACATGGGCTGATGACTGCAGTGGTCCTTTCCATAGTTATCTTCAGAAAGAAGAAATACTGATATAAACTGAACAGAAACCAGAATTGAACCAGTGCCCCCAAGAGAGGTCCTGTGGAGGTGACATGAATACTGAAAGCACATTCCTTTGGAGAAGCAGAGAGTTCTAGATGTGGGCAAGTTGAAGGAGGAGAGCCAATATCTGATGCTCCATGGAGACGGTGTCCAAACAAATGCTTAAGGGCTGAAGTCTAGCCGCTCAGTGGAGTTGTGGCTCTGGAGCAGAAGGTGGACCTGCAGGAAGCAGCCTGTGCCAAGCTAAAGCACAGAAGGTCAGGCCCATTGAGATAATGGCTTCCATGGCCTGGAGCATCCAGCTATCCTGAGGATACATCCCTACCAGCCTCTCCAGCCTGCCCATCAGCAGGCTTCCATTTTCAAAGCATTAACACAACTGCTACCTCTTGTGATCCCTGTAGAACCCTGGGAGTTCTAAGAGTGAACCACAAATGTTCTCCTTACACAAATAAGGATACCAAGACCCTAAAGGAGATAGTCTTCCATTCTTTGCATAACAACACGTGGTTGGTGAGTAGCAGACCAGGGCATGGAATGCTGACCAGGGCCCTCTCACTGTCCAGTGCTGTCTGCTATTGCTATCAGATCAGATTGGTCCTCCCCGGCCCAGCCCTCATGCTGGTAAAGCAGAATCAACTGAACAGTTCTTCCAACAGGCCATTTGGCCTCGGGTTCACTTGTCCACTATCTTAAGAATTGGTTTGATGGACATGCCTGTCACTCCTGAGTCTCTGTGGCTGTCCCAGGCCCCACAGGCCAGCTGTGGAAGGTGTCAGGCTGAGCCATAGGGAAAAAGAAGCCTGCTGCCTGGCAGTCTCAGCTGGCAACCTCTTGGGAGAAGTCAAGGCTCCCCTCTGATGAACAGAACATGTGTGGCCACATTTACCCAAAGCTTGCCCTGCTTTAGATGCTCCTGCCTCATCTCATTTCATCTTCACTGAAGTCCTGAGCAAGTGATGCTGCAATTACCCCATCATACAGATGAAGAAACAGAGGTCAAAGAGGTGAAGCAGCATGCTGGGGTCCTGGAACCGATGGGGGGAATGAGATGGACCCTGACTCTGTTCTGATGCCAGATTTGATCCCCCATCTTTCCTAATGATGCCAATTAACAAGCACTCCCACTCTTCCTCTTCTCCCTCTCTTCCCAAGCTAGATGCTTGGCTGTAGGCCAGCTGAGTGCTGTAGGAATTCAATATCTGCTTGAGAGCTTGCCATGGGCCAGGCTTTCTGTTAAGCACTTCAAGTTTATTTCCCCTCTTGTGGTTCATGGGATAGGGGTTATGACCCTGCTGTGGACTGCATGTCAGAGACTTACAGCATAGCAGCTTTCCCAAGATCTCAAATAGACTGGAGCAGATTCTCCCCAGGCCAGGGCTTCATGTCCTACACCATGATCACCACACTGTTGATTAGAAGGAAAGAATGACTGCCCAGCTAGAGTCTGCTGGGGGCAGATGCAGAGCTTTCCACTGAATTCATACGTGCACACAGCCAGCCAGTGAGGTCTGCACCTTGCCTCAGAAATCCATTAAACCTGCCTGTGGCAGAGCAGCTCCTTTATTTGCAACTCAAACCGGCTCCAGGAGCAGAGGAGTATGTGTTTGATCTTCCTGAGTGTTGGGCTGTGAGACATAGAGCCAGTCCACAGAGGCTTCTCTGGGTTTGTGCTAACTTCTAAAGATGTCTGGCCTTGCTGATTTCCTGTCTCTGAGCAGGAATGAGGCAGTGGAGCTTGTCTTTTATCTCCAGGACTAGTCTTCAGGAAAAGTCATTTATCCCAGGTTGTTCTTCCACTCCCCTCCCCACCAACCCACAACCACTGCCTAGAAGTCTGTGGGCAGCCTGAGTGGTTGAAAGCCCCCATCACGACCGAGGTCCTGGCAGATCAGCACCGGGGTGGTGGACAGCGCCTCTCCTCCGACACAGCCTCCTGCTCCTTTCAGTGAACACTGGCTGCAGAAGCACAGAGGTGCCTCCGGGTGCTGTGTCTGCTGAGTTCTGAAACTGAGTCTTCAGAGCAACCAATCTCAGCTACCATGTATTGAGCAGACACTGAAAGAATGGTTTCTCCCATTTAACAAGCTCAAGAACCGTGTCTCATGGCTGCAAAAAAATGAGGACAACATTCCAGTCAATTGGTTTCCAGAGTGATGCCTTTCATCACTGAACTAAAGTGCACCATCATTTTGAAAAAATGGGCTATTTCAAACACTTCCTCTGTCCACTCTGCAGCTCCTGTACCCTGCATGTCACTGAGCAGCTGACAGGCTGCTCCCGGTAGAATGTGTAGCCTGACTTGATCTCACTCCACTGGGCTTCCTGGGGGCTGTTCTCAGGATCTGTACCTTTGTGCATATGCTTCCAGTGTACAACTGAAGGGAGCCCCCCTTTACTGGTGACTGTTGATTCCGAAGTCCTTCTTTTATGCACCCACCCCAGAAAAAGGGCAGCAGGTGTATGATTTCCTCAGCAGGCCATTCATTGGAGGAGCCTCCAGCCCAAGTCCATTTTCAGTACTTTCCAACAGGAGTGACATCATGGGTTGGCAGCACCATGCAGCAGACAGAACTCTGCACTGGAAGCAATGAGGCAGGCTTCTGCTCTAATCTCTGACCCTAACTGACCATATGCTTTTGGACAATTACTCCCATCCCCCAACTCAGATTTCCCATCTGTGACATGAGGTGGGTGGATGAGGCAATCTCACTTGTGAATTTTTGGTTGCTTGAGGATGGCACACACCAGGGATAAGGAGAGAGGGAAGAGAAAAAGAGGACAGAGCAGGCATCCTAGAGCCGCCTTTCCCCACACAGTTGGAGTGGAGTCCCTTCTGCTGCAGTGGCAGCTGAAGCAATACACCACTTTAGCTTTCGAGGTCTGTGTGGGCAGACGTGTGGGGGAGATTGGCTCTTCTCTGTGCGCTGGTGGGAGCAATCTCTGAGCTCAGCTTTCGCCCTTCATCACATTTAAGGGGCCTGTGCATTTTAGGCCCTGCTTTATATATGCATTCAAGGACAGCCTGCCTGTGGGCCTGCTGGGGACAGTGGCAGTGCAGGTGCATGAATGTGTGCATGCGAGAAGGCGGGGGAAAGGTCAAACTGGCTAGTGACATCAGGTGATATCATCTTTCAGAAATTGGTGCGGGAACATGGGGAAGCCGAGGTAGGTATAAGTCTCTCTTTCTAAAGGACTCAGCTGGGGGGGGGGGTGGATGCCCAACAAGATTTAGAAAGCAGGGGAAATTTTTCTTTATTTTGCATGAATGTCAAGGGGCCACTTTAAAGGGAAGCCAAAGGATTTGCTCATGGCGGAAATATAAGGGGATTGTTACAGAAAGCAGAAGCTGAGCTCAGGTGGTGCCTCTCTGACCCCAGCCTGGCCACATCTGCTCAAGGACCACTGGCCAGCATCAGAAGGTCACTCTCTCAGCCAGATCACACACAGCAGGATGAGGTCCCACATAAGGTGTCATTGTGGCCTGGTCCAGTCAGATGGGAATGAAATGCTTGGTCCTGCCCACCCCTGAATCACCCACTTGCTCTGCTCCAGGAAGTTCTCCATCTCTACAGGCTAGGCTGGCCAGTAACCATCAGATTACCTGAGTCATTCTGCTGTGTGCTGTGGCTCTGATAAGAGTAGTGTTTTTTCCCTATGCAGAATTCAATTTTTTCCTTTTATTTTAGGAAAAAAAAATTTTTTCTTACTGAGGCTTGATTTACATAATGAAATGTAAAAGTCAGACACAGAGCATTTGATGAGTTTTGATAAGCACAGTGCCCATGTAATCCATACATCTAGTGAGGCACAGAATGTCCTACCTCTCCAGAAAGTTCCCATGTTCCTTTCCAGTCGATTCATGTTCATCCCGCCCCCAGCTCTCTACTGTTCCACTTCTATCATCACAGATTAATTTTGCAAGTTCTAGAACTTCATTTGAATAGAACCATCCATCCTATGCTTCTTTCAATTAGCATATTTGAAGTTTATCCATGCCATTGTGTATTTCATAGTACATTCCTTTCTGTTGTTGAGGAGAAACCTATTGTATGAATATACCACAGGGTTTATGTTTTTAGCCATTCTCCTGTTGATGGACATCTGTGTTATATCTAATTTGGGAATATTCTGAATTAAGCTGCTATGGACATTCTTGTACTAGTTTTAAAAACACAGATGTTTTAGTTCTTTCCAGTAAACACCTACATATATATTTAACTTTATGAGAAAATGCCAATTTTCCAAAGTGTCTGTACAATTTTACTATGCAAGTAACATTAAAGTAGGTTACCTTTTTCTTACTGAGCTGTAGGAGTTTTAAGATGTATTTTGGATACAAGACATCTATTAGATATATATGTTACACATACTTTTCTAATCTGTAGCTTCCCTATTCCTTTTCTAAGTGTGGAGGGGGGTGTTGCTGGGAATCAAATCCTGGGCCACATGCATACATGCTAGGCAGGTGCTCTACCACTGATGTACATACCCAGGCTTTAATTGTATCTTTTGAAGAGCAAAACTTTTTAATATTTATGAAGTCCAATCTACCATATGTTTTTAATTAATGCCTTTTTGAGTGCTGCTAAGAAATATTTTTCTATCTCAAGTTGGCAGAGATTTGTTTTTTCTTAAAGTCTTATGGATTTAACTTTTATATTTAGGCAAAGGATTCATTCAAATTAATTCTTGTGTATGGTGGGAGGTAGTGTTGAGGCTTATCTTTTTTATTTGATATAATTGTTCAGACAACTTTTGTTGAATATAACTTACTTTCTACATTAAATGACTTTGGGGACATTGTCAAAACCACTGACTATGTAAAAGTGATTCTATTTCTGTACCCTTCATTGCATTCTGTGTCTTTGTATATCTTGATACAATTCCTTTATGCTAAGTCTTAAACACCGGTGTGAGACCTGTTAGTGAGACCTCCAAGTGCCAAAATAAGGTTGCATAATTTCCTTAATTTTAGTCTTCTAAAAAATTGTTTAATTATTCTAGGTCTTCTGATTTTTCCTATCAAGTTTACAACTAGTTTGCCAATTTATAATTGTTTAGAAAGCACAGTGGAATTTTGACTATACAACATAAATCTATAGATTGAGTTGGGAAGACCCATCTTCAAATCCACAAGCATGGTGCATTTTTTCATTTACTTGAGTCTTGTTTAATTCTTTAACAACATTCCTCATTTTCAGTCTTGCATCTCTTTTCTCTCTAAATATATAGTGTTTTCTGATGCTATTGCATACACCATTGTTGTGTCAATTTTACCATTTGTTTACATATAACATGAGAATATAGTTGATTTTTTAATATTTATGAAGTCCAATCTAAGGTCTAAATCCAATCTTCTTTATGATCCTGGAACTTTGCCAAAGTCACATTTAAGTTTAGGATGCTGTGATAGATTTCTTAGGTTTTGAATACACATGATCATATGGACTTTTAATATAAGCAATTTTACTTCTACTTTTCTTATATGGATTTATTTATTTTTCACCCATTGCATTGCCCAGGACTTGAAGGACAATGAAGATGGAGTGAGCTTTGTTTTGCTCCCACTTTTAGAGGAAGGGCATTCTGCCTTTCTCCATTAGTTATGACGCCAGCTGCAGTTTTTCATAGATGTCTTTATCACATTAAGAAAGGCAATTCTATGTTTTATTCACTTGGATTTTATCATGAATGAGTGTCATATGTAAATATGTATGTAAATGTATGTATATATACATGTATATGTATACATGTCATATCATATACATATCAAATATATATATATATTTGATTTTGTTACTGACCTTGACTCTGAGAACTTCTCAAAACCTCATTGTTTCTAGGAACACTTCTGTAGACCCCACAGGATTTTCTTTGTAAGTTGCCACGTCATCCACAACATGTATGCCTTTTCTTTGTTTTGTTGCCTTACCTTACAGGTCTGGACTAATACCAGAGTGCTGACAGAGGGCCTCCTTGCCTCATCTCAGTGGTAGGTGGACACAGTCGGTCTTTCACCTTTCAACAAAATGTCCAACGACAGATGATTTGTAAACGTCCTACCCTGTATTAGACTAAGGAGTTCCTTTTGATTTCTACTTTACTAGCATTGGTATCATGAATGGATGTTGATTATGCAGTCATCTATGAAAACAATCATGTGATTTTCTTCTTTAATCTTAGCATTAATCTTTCCTTCTTTAATCTTAGTGAATTGCATTGTTTTTTGAATATTGAATAAGTGTTGCATTTTTAGAAAAAAAATCAGCATTTTTCTTTATATATTGTCCTTTTTATGTATTGTTGAATTCCGTTTGCTCATGTTTTGTTGGGAGTTTTTGCATCTATGTTCATAAAGGATTTTTTTTTAGTGCTGGAGATTTAACCTTTAACCTAAAGGTGCTTCCCCACTGTATTACATCCCCAGCATTTTAAATTTTTTTTGAGACAGGGTCTCATGAAGTTGCTCAGGATCTCACTAAGTTGCTGAGGCTAGTCTTGAACTTGCAATCCTCCTGCCTCAGCCTCCTGAACTGCTGGAATTATAGGTGTATGCCATCATGCCAGCTTCATGAAGGATATTAATCTGTGTTTTTCCCTTGTAATATCTTTGCCTGGTTTTAATAGAAGGTAATGCTGGCCTCAGAAAACAAGTTGAGAAGTGTTTTTTCCTAATTCCTGGAATTACTGTGTAGAATGAGCATTTTTTAAAAGCTTGAGAGGATCCACAGATAAAACCATCATGGTTTCCTTGTTGGAAAGGTTTTAGGTTTTTAACTACTGGTTGTATTTACTCAGTAGCTAAGGACTGTCCGGGTGCCTTGAACAGGTGTATCTCTCCCGGTGCTGCCAGAGGGCTTAGAGAGGCAGCCTGGTGGTGGGAGGGGAGCAGCAGGTTGGAGCCTCCAGAACTCTGGAAGGGAAGCGCTTGTGTACTCAGCACACACAATGCCCTCCCTGGCTAAGCTGCCGCCTGTGAAAGTTAGAGACAGTGTCCATCCCACAGCTAGGGCCACAAGGTGATGGAGCTGAGCTGGGACTGATTGAAGGGCTGATGTGACTAGAAAGGACAGGGATGATGTATAGCCAGGAGGGGGGAGAGATCCTGGAGCCAAATACAGCGGCCAGGCTGGAGAAATTGGGCCTCTGATTGTCTGATTGCCCAGCAGTGCCTGGATGCCAGAGCGGCTCAGGACTGAGGTCACCACTGGTTGAGGATGTTAGTGGGCCACACATGTAGGGACTTTCAAATCACACTCAGAAGATTTTACAGATATGACCTTTCAGGCTTGTAGCTTTTAAATAAGATGAAATGTTTTAAGTATCAAGACACCTGCAAGTATTCTCTCTCCAGCCACCCAGCGAGAGAAGACAGTTAAGGGTTACAAAGTTCCTCATTTTTGGATGAGGAAACCAACAGAGAGGGTAAGTGCTGCAGGTAGACATGACAGATGGGGATTAAGCCCTATTTCTTCCCACTCTGCCACCACCACCCTGAGAACTTTTGACCCAAGTCACCAGCCACAGCATCCAGACTCTGGGAAGTACAGTTTTCCCTGCAGGTCTGGAGAAAAGGACAGCCCAGGCAGTGGGCCCAGGAGAGCTGGGCCCTTGCCAGAGTCCTCTGGTACTTCAAGGGCAGGCCACTCACACATCTGTGCCAGCACTGGGTCTTCTGGCCAAGGCACAACAAAGTACTAACTGAAGATGTCTATTTTGTCAATAAAATCTTCTATTTTTAGTGGGGCACTTTTGAGGGGTTTTATGTAGTGAGGGCTATCTGGTTACTGCTGAAAGTTGTCTGCCTGTCCTCCAAGTACACAGCCTCTTTAATTTTATGCCCAGGTTGCTAGAGAGGCATGAGCCTGAATTTTGAACAGGTCTCCAAGACTACCCCAGCCTTCACCTCTCTGAATTGTTGACTCTAAACCCTTGATTAGACAAGCCTATGTCATCAAAGTCATAGCCGGGGAAGGCTGATGGCATCTAGAGAAGGGTCTACTACAGCCCCACATTTACAGATGGGAAATCAGAGACACCGTGTGAGGGGCCATGCAACTCGGGAAGATCACACAGCACTGAGACACAGAATGGAGAACCCCCACCCCCAGTGCCCAGCCAAGAATTGACCTTCCCTTATTTCCATTTTATATAAAAGATGCACACGGAGGCAATCCCTCCCCTCCTCCCCAACCCATGGTCCCTGGAGAATTGGGGAAAAGAGCTGTATTTCCCATGCAGACAGTGTGACCTCTTGCCCTTGAAGAGGAAGTCCTCAGTGATGCAAAGGCAGCAAGATGCCCATCCACGCAGATTCTTCTGGGCTGTGATCCTAGAAGCAGGCGGCGAGCCAGGTAGTGCTGAGGCCCAGGTGAGAATCCTCTTCCTGAGTGGCCTCCCCTCAGGGTCTTTGCCATTGTCCTTGAACAGTGAAGGATTTGTTCCAGGACAGCCTATATGGCTACTCCAGAGGCAGCCCCAAAAGACCAGTCCCTACAATGTGCCCCTGGGAGAACCCTGGGAAGCCACACTCTCTGGACCCCAGGAGGAGCTCTTGAGCTGCAGCCCAGGTGGATTCATCAAGATGAGGACCCCTTGGCTTCCTGTGGGCTCTTCATCTCCTGCTACTATGAGACCCTCTCTCCTTCCTCCTAAATGCCCAGAAGTCAGACTTGCCCCTCTCTACTTTGCTCAGGAAGTCAGGGTCCTCTCAGGAGATAATTCCTAGCTTCCCCTTCTCTGCATGAACACAAAGTCAGAAGACAGGGGAGGACGAGGCTCTTGTCTACTGAACCCCACTCTGTGCCACTGGAGCATGGCCTGTTCTCACACTGGATCTTCATTCCGTGTGATTGGTGCATTGAAGGCCCCATTTTACAGAAAGGGATTCATAGAAGTCAAGCAACTGGGCTGAGTTCTAAGGTAGAAAGGGCAGTAGGACCAGTCTGTTAGTTCCAAACTTACCTCCTTTTCCACCTCACATGGCCTCTGGACTGGGCCACCTCTTTTGTCCACTCAAGAAAGGAGTGGGAATAGCCAATGTGTGAGTTGAGGAGTGCTGTCTCACTGCCAAGGGTGCTTCCTCATGGGACTTCTGGAAGGTTCCACTCACTGTCTAGGTTCTGGTCAGTCATGTCCAGGTGGACTTGAAGGAAGTTTGCAAAATTGCCTGACAGTGACGTGCCCACATGGTGTCATCATTTGGGCACAGCCCTGTGACAGAAGAGCAGGCAGAGGACCAACAGATGCCAGCCTGTTCCTGCGAACCCTCAGACCGGCCCCACCCATCACTGCCACATCCAGCTGTGAGAACTCAGAAGGGCCACTCCTTGACACCACGTCACAGCTATGCTTGAGTGCCTGGTCCCCCCGGACTGGACTCCTTCTTTAGGTAAGGTTCACCGTAGAATTCCCAGGGGGAATCAAGTTGCTTTTTCCGGTGGGGGAGGGAGGGCACCTCCTACAGGAAGCCGTCTAGGCTGCTGGGAGTCCTCAGGGTATAAGGGGATTGAGCTCAGCCCAGGAGAACAGGGGACCTGGGCAGAGCCTGTGCTGTCGGGGTGTGTGCGCGTCCTGTATGCGCCCATGCCTTAGTGTTTTGATGAGGATTTAGGGTGCCAGTTCTGTCCATAGCAAATTCTGAGCAGTCTTTTTTTTAAATTTATTTTTTTATGTAATTTATTTTTTCTACTTAGGTCTACATGACAGCAGAATGCATTTTGATTCATTGCACACAGGTGGAGCACAGCTTTCATCTCTCTGGTTGTACGTGATGCAGAGTCACATCATATGTGCAGCCATACATGAAGCTAGGGCTATGATGTCCATCTCATTCCACCATCTTTCCTGCCCCCATGACCCCTCCCCGTCCCTCTTCTTTGACCAGGATTTCTCCAATCTTCTCATGTTCCCCACCCCCCATGATGGATCAGCATCCACTTATCAGAGAGAACATTCGGCTTTTGGGTTTCTGTGATTGGCTTACTTCACTGAGCATGATGTTCTCCAACTCCGTCCATCTAGCAGTCTTTATACAGAGCTGCGCTCACTGTGCCCAGACAGCAGACATTCCTTGTTCACCGGGAGTGCTCACCAAAGACTTGCTTGCTGACGAAAGAAGAGAGAATGTCTGAGCAGAGTCCTGAGCTGGCCCTGCCAGGAAGGGCATGTTCCACAAGAGGAGGGCTTTATGCAAACACAGTGAGCACACCTGGAGTCAGGGTCTCTCTAGTGCTTCCGTGGAAGGAGCCAGGCTGGGTCCTCCTGAGCCTTGCTTCAGATTTTAGGGTCAGCAGGGAAAGCTTCCAAAAGCCCCTGCCAGGTGATGGACACCAGCAGACGCTCTCTGCCCTGTGGGAATGGAGACCATGTGTCAGGTCAATGTGCAGCAGCATGTGCAACATGTTACGTGGCCGTGTCCTGCAGGCACGAGCCCCTCTGCCGTCCAAAGGTGACTCCCACATCTCTCCCCCACCCAGGCTTTGTCCCTGTGAAGTGTGGTGAGACATGTGAAGAGTCAACCCCGGAGCTGACAGAGAGAACACCTGTCGCCCACCAACCCCTGGAAATAAACCCAGAAACCTTAGCACCTGCTCGTTCTGAATATCCAGTGGGGGCGGACGGGAGGCTGCTTGTGCTTGTCGCTGCTTTGTTTTCTCCCCTCCCAGAGCAGAAGTGCACACTAAAACCCAAGCGGCTCTGGCCTCTTTTATGACTCTGGTTACTGAATGTATTTATTCAATTTTCTCCTTTCACACACACACACAAAATCTGTCCCAAGAGGACAAGGACTATACCCAGGGGCTGCACTGGCATAAAATCAGTTAATTTAGTAAGGGCTTTTGTGTTTGTAGTAGACAGAAACCCAATGTAACCAGCCTGGCCAAAGGAGATTTGTTGGAGCAGTTGAAAAGCGGGAGGTATTCACATAACCTTGAGGCGCAGCACCTGCCCACGGGGCTCTGGAAGAGGGGCTGGAGCACGCTCTCTCCTTACCCTTCCTCCCCACCATGCACCCAGCCTCTCATTCCTTGTCTGTTTGCTCCTTCCTGCTGGTTCAAATTGTCTGGTAGACAACATGGTACCCAAAGACTTGTGAACCTAGCAATTTACCTCCAAATGGAGCTCGCCTCTTCCATTAGTGAGACTTTAACAAATCCCAAGGCGGGGCTCTGACTGGCCAACCGGGGTTGGTGCTCCTGCCAAGTCCGGGCATTGCAACTTGATCTCAGAATGGCTGTTACAGAGGAAAGATCAGGTGCCACTCAGAATCTACCCCCACATGTGGTTGCTTTGTGCTTCACACATATATGATGGACAGACTAGTGTGAGCCATTCAAAGAGTTCAGAGGAAATCCAGGATGTAGTGTATATTTGACCCTAATTAAGTTAGAAGCAGTTAGGGCCAAGGTTGTTCTTAAGATCAGATTCTCCACAGTCTGAAGGCAGAGCCACGTGCGCCTTTCTGGGGAGCTGGAACTATGACTTTTGACTTATGGTGGAGGCCAGGTGGAGTTGAGCTCCTGGGGACTGGGAACATCCCTGCTGGCAGGGCTGGGTGCCAACACGAAACGACAGCGTTTTAAGAAGCCAAGAGGGTGGCCTGAGATGCTGCGCTCCATCCCCCAAGGTGGGGAGGGTGGTTAGATGCAGGCTTGAGGACCAAGGAGGCTCTCTGGTGGCATCACTATCCCCTGGGATTCACGCTGTGCCTTGCAACCCTCCACTCACCTCTTGACAGGAGGCTTGAGTGATTACAAACATGAGGACCCATCCACAGAGGTAAGACAGCCCGGGGAGACCTGGGCTCACTGACAGGGAAGCTTGTGGAATGTCTGTGAGTGGACAGTGTGGTCTGCATCTGTGAAGACCTGCCCATGAGTGGGGCAGGTCCCGGGGCAGCCTCAGATTGCAGCTGGAGAGAAACTGTCGTCACCATGAGGGCGCTTTCTGTGCCGAGGACCGTCCTAAGCATGCTTCAAACAGACAACTTGCTGAAGCTCAAGCAATCATGTGAGATTGGAGTGATGGCTATCCCCACCTGCTCTTGGTTGAAGAGGGTCCCCCCCAAGTTCGTGTCTACCCAAAACCTCAGAATGTGACTTCATTTCTAAATAGGGTCTTTGAAGATGTGCTGAGTTACGATGAGGTCACACTGGATTGGAATGTGCCCCTAATCCAGTGCCTGGGGTCCTATAAAGAGAGGGACATTTGGACCCAGAGTCACACAGGAAGAAGACAATTCCAAGACAGACACAGAGATTGGGATGATGTTGCCACAGCCCGAGGAGCATTAAGGATTGCCAGCAGCCCCTGGAAACCAGGAAGAGACAAGAAACGATTTTCCCCCCAAATTTTCCCAGGAAGGTGGCCCTGCCAACACCTTGAATTTGGATTCTAGCCTCCAGGACTATACAGAATACATTTCTGATGTTTCAACACCCCCCCCCCTTTTGTGGCCATCTGTTACAACAGTCCTAGGAAATGAGTGCACCACCTCACAGAGAAGCGAACAGCAGACAGGAGAAATTTTGCCCCAAGCCACACAACCAGAAAGAAGATACAGGTGGGGGGCAATAGAGGTGGAGTGTGGCCAAGCAGGACTGGGGCCAGAGCAGGGCAGAGGGGCACAGGCTGGCTGCTGCTCAGAAGCCCAGACATCCTGCTGAGAGGTAGCAGAGTCTCCTCAGCATCCCTTGTCCTGGGTGCCTTGGCTTTCTGGCTCGGGGCTCTCCATGGTCAGACATTTCCTTTACCTCCCTGAGTTACCCCCCACAACAACCCTGTGCCTGCTAAGGTCCCATCTACCAGGCAGGTTCTTGCCTCTGACCTGGCCTCTTTCCCCTTAGGTGCTCATGTGCCCTTACCTGGAAATGAGGATCCTGCTGAGCTGCCAAGCATCCACGAGAATTGACGAGCACATTGGCAGCTGCCATTCATGCCCTTGACTGGGTGGATCTTTCTGTGCTCCTAGATTTTACAACTTTCCCCAAACCCACAAGACTTCATGATCAGCCTCCTCCCTCCCATTGTCTCCCCTCACCCAAGCTCTTCACTCTGGAAGTAGTGGATATTCCTTAACATTTGCAAATACGGAAACCTGGAGGGCCATCCACACCATGGTCCCACTCCCTCAGCCAGATGGCGCTCATCTTTTTGAGGACATTGTAGTTGTCTCTTTTAGCTACTCATTTTCCTCAGTTGGGATCATAATGGCAATTGCTTTTCTATTTAATGTGCTAATAAGACTGTTCTGCATGCACCTCAACTTTACCAGGATGCCACTTGAACCTGGAGTAGCATTTGATGGATCTCGCTGGTCTGCTTGGCCATGCTCCACGTGTTGGATGGATGGAAGAGGCATGCTTTTTCAGAATCATAAATAATGCTGTAAGGAGCATCACATTTTTCAGATTTTTACAGATTTTTTTTAAAGAAAGAAGCCCAGAAGTGGAAGTGCTGAGTAAGGACATCTTGCAGGGTGTCCTGGTGTCACCAGATTGTTCCCTGAGAGGTGACAGTAACTGTGCCCTCCTGCACCTCACCACACTCCTCAGCACAGGGCTTCTTTATCTTTTCATTGCTTGTTAATTTGATGGGAAGAAATGTGGTTCTTTGTTCTAGTTTGCATTTCCTTGATTACTAATGAGGGTGAACATTTTCAAATACACTAGTCATTTACATTTCCTTGTTTGTGCATTTTCTGCTTGCCTCCCAGCCCACATCTCCAGTCCTGCTGTGGGGGTGGGGGAGGTAGGGGTGGGGGGTGCTTTCTTATTAACCTGTGCGAATACTTTCCTTGGGTTATTAACCCTTTTCAGCCATGCTTACTCACTGATGTTGCCCAAATTGATGGGTTTTTAAGTTTGAAACAGTCCCTCATTGTTCCAGAAGCTTTGTACATGCACTGGGGAAATGAAAGACACAGTCAAGCAACAATAAAAAAAAGGGAAATTATCATATTCCTTCCACCCAGAGATTTCCACTTTTAACACCTCATTCCTTTTTTACTTCACCCAAATGAGATCATTCTGCACATAATGTTTTATAATCTAATCTTTTCAGTAAACAATCTCCACTTTCCTGTCAGGTTGGAATATTTTTAAGCCATCTCATACCAAAGCACTCTCTGATTTCTCTGACTGGCCCGACAGTGTCCTCCAGAGTTGGTTTGTCCAAAGATACCAGACCACTCAGACCATGCACTTATCTTCTTAGGTCCCTTCAAGCTCAAGAAAGTCACAATTAAGTGTCACAGATTTCTTGAAGAGACCAAGACAGTCCCTCTGTGGTTAAACCTACCTAGCTAGTTACTCTCGTCCTGTTGTTCCCTTGTGATGTTATTAACTTGTGTCTCTACCCTGGATCTTCCGTGACCAAAATTTTTTCCCATAACCTTCATGCATGCAGTGATCTATCCTCTGATTTTGTCTCTCACTTTTGGGCTTGGGGGCCCCCTCCCTGTGAGCTGGGCCAGCCTGTCTCTAAATCTGGCTCCTTTCCATATGGGTTGAATGCTGCCCTCCAACCATCTGACCTTGGAAGGTTCTTTGCATGACACTAACATTTGAACACTTCATGAAGGACAGGCAAGGCATCTGCTGCCCTGAAACTCATTGCAAATCCCTGGTAAAGGCATCAGGCAGGGGCTAGACACTGGGGCCTGACAGGTATGCCAGTCTCTGGGAGGAAGTCTTGTTCCAGGGAGAACCGGAAGCATGCGTTTCACACATCCTCTCTTTTAGGGATCACTCTGCCTCAGCCACCTGCCTCAAAATAAAGAAAATCCCAGTCCCCAGCATTAAATCAGCTTTATCTGTGTGGACAATTCCACATGGCCAGTGGAGTCTCTTCCAGGTGACTGTGTGTTCTTAGGAGCTCATAGAATCTATTCCAAAGGAGAAGCTCAGCCTAGAGCACAGCAGAAAGGGAGAAAGAGAACCCTATAAGGAGAGTGGAGGGATATAGCTCAGTTGGTAGAGTGCTTGCCTTCCATGCACAAGGTCCTGGGTTCAATCCCAAGCACCACAAAAAAAAAGAGAGAGAGAGAGAGGGAAGGGGAATTTAAGTTTTGAGTGTGACTCTGCCTGTACCCCCTTATACTCTGAAGACCTGGCAGCAGCACCTGGGTTCAGGGCCTGAGTCCTGGAGGTAGAGCACCTGGTTGGGGCTCCAAGCCCATGGGTATATTGCCCATCTTTCCAAATTCCATTGTTCAATTGTACAATGGAGATAAAAATAACCACATGGCAGGAATACATTACCACAGGAATAATATATCAACACGTGTGCAGAGGGTGCCCTGGCGGCAAGCACCTGAGCTGCAGACGCTCCGACAGGTCTGTCTGTGCTAATGCTTGTAGAACCCACCCTCATGGCAGCAACAGGTGAGCCAGTGAGATGACCATAGAGAGATGCTCCTTGGGTGACCACAGGTCCTCTGGCCTTCTTGTGCTGCTCCCTTCCTGCCTTGGTGGAGCAGTGGTACCAGCATGGCCCCACCCATTGGGAATGATCTGTCCTCTAAAAGAAAGCTGTTCACAAAACGTTTGTGATAGTTACAATCACTGAGGTGCCATGTCTGGAGACATTTCAGCTGTGACCTTTCTAGGTACCTAGGCCCCTTCTCATCCTCTGTCCCTTCTCTCTTCCCTTCTCTGGAGGGAAACTTCTTGTGGTTATAGCAGCTACAGAAATAAAATCAGTCCAAGTGGCCCAATTCTGTTCATCCATGATGATCCTGGGGTAGCTTTGCATCTGAGTGTCAGTGCTCTGGGGGGTCTGCTTTGTCCCTGGCATGAAAGGGTGGAGCAGAGAATGACTCTGACATGCATGTCTTTGTGCATTTGCTCCGCATGCCCACAGTCCTGAGGCTGATGCCACGTTGGTGAATGTTCCAGTGAGCATGGCAATGCAGCCTCACTCTCAGGGACTCACAGCCTGGTGTGAGATGGGCAGGTAAGCAAAAAAAAATCACAGCCCAAGTGGTACAGTCTGTGGAGGGGCCCCTGGGTCAAGACACCAGGGGCTGGTGTGATGGATCAGACCATCACACCAGCTGAGCAGAGTGATGGATCAGTAGGGACCTGAGCTGAGCGGGAGTTGGCCAGGCAAGCAGAGGCCTAGGAAAGGAGTCCAGGACCTGGGCTGTGCAGGCGGAGGCTACGGAGGTTGCAGAATGTGGCATGGCTACTTTCAGGAGGGTGAAGAGTTGGGGAAGCACCCAGAGGGCCCACGCAGGCCTGCTGGTGTGGCTGAGAGGCACCAACTTCATGCTGAAGACAGTGGGACCTGAGCAGGTTGAAGTAGGGAACCGCACAGTCAGAGCTGCATCTCAGGAGCTCTGGGCAACTTGAGGAGGAAGGGCAGGGCTCAGAATTCAATGCGACCACGAGAATCTCTCCCACCATGGAGATCTTCGAATACCCTTCTTTGTGATCCAAAGAATGGAGACTCAATGGAAGATTCTGGACACCCACGTTCTGGTTCCGGGTGAGTATATAGATTTTCTGGGTGAACCCCTGCCCCTTACCTGGCCCCATTTTCTTCATCTGTAAAACATGTGCAATGAAGAAATTTTTCTATTGTGCACAAAGATGACAGGCTTCTGATGGTCACTGTGATGTTGTTCAAATACAAAAAGTGAAAACAATCTAGAGTCCATCACTGGAGATCTGCTAAAACAGAGCTGAGCCACACACTAGGTCACACTGAAGACCTTAACAATGAGGCGGTTGATGCAAAAGGCTCCCCTACACATGTTGCTGAGATTGACTTTGAGAATGATATATGAGGTAGCATCATTCATAGTTGAACATACACACACATGAGAATGTATGTTAATATCTAGCAAAAGGACCATACAGCTCTTCTAAACCTTCAGAGTCAGCCAGGGCAGGGGGAGGCATGGGTTGGGGCCAAAGACCAACCTGTCTTGTGGGATAATACATATATCTACTTTGCTTTTTTTTTTTTTTTTTTTATAACAAGCACATGGATGCCACCTCTAAAAGATGCTTAATAGCCAAGGCAGAGAGACATAAATTGAGGAGGACGGCAGGCTGTCAGTCCCGTGGCTTCTAGGCCAATGCAGGGATGAGAAAGCACATGACGGTGCCTCCACACCTCCCACTGGAGCAGCAGGAAACACCACTCCATCTTGGAATCAGCGACCCTGCACTGTGGAACCTAGCTGTCACCTATGGCAAGAGGCCTAAACTTCCCACCTCTTGGTTTCTTTATCAGCTGAGCAGAATTAACCATTGGCCTCTAACGTGAGGAGGGGTTCGATGAGGTAATATGTATGCAAACACACAAGCGAGGGACACACATGACATGGCCCTAAAGTCAAAAGAGAATCTGCCCCTGAGCAGAAGAACAAGATGAGTAGCCATGCACGTGGAGGGAGGGAGGGAGGGGGTAACGGCCACTTGCCGCCTCTCCGCATCTCATCGATTGTTCCTGTTCCATTTTTAGGTATTATTATCTTTGTTTTATGGAAGAAAGACAAGGTCGGGTCATTTGTCCCAGGTCATGAGCTAGTAAGCAGCAGCATGTGGTCCAGAGCTGGTGTGCAGAACCTCCCCTCTCTGTGTGTCCAGGGCAGGTGCCCAGTACTTATTTGCAGGCTGATGGGCAATGGTGTTTGATTGTCAGGATCCTGGGGAGTTGCACCTGCCAGGGGCCTTCACAGTGGGTGTTCAGCACAGGGTTCTCCACAAGACTTGGGCTCGGCAGCCCACTGCGCTGTCCCCACAGGGAGTGGGTGCTCTGCCAGGGGCTGGGACATAAAAATCCCCACCCCCTTGCCCTATAGGCCCCACCCACCGGAGCCCCTGAAAACTCACTCCTGGGCTTCCATCCCTGTTTGCAGTGAGCACCACCCTTCAGAAGCGGAATACAAGCCCAAGTGTGTGCTAAACACAAAAGAGGGTCTTGGCTCCCTGGGCCCCTTGGAGAGAGATTTGCACCCTGCAAGGCGGATATGTCTACGCTGGGCAGCTGGAGGCCCCCAGGTTCTGTGGATGGGCCATACAACATGCCAGCACCACCCCCATTTAGGTCACTCAGGAGAGGGGTGCTTTCTCAGTCCAGCATTCACCTGAAATATTCATCAATGGCCCTGGGTTCAGCAACGCGAGTTGATATCTGTCCCTTCTACCCCCGGGAACAAAAAAGGTGTGGAACAGTGGCAGGTGGAGGCCCTGGCTGCAGGCCTGCCTCACTGGCTGCTCTGGGCTGGTCCAGCCTCTGCCCTGGCTGTGATATGCAAGGGCACTTGCTGACCATTGTTTTCTTCTTTTCACCAGAAAAGATTGGAAACTCCTGTGCAGAGAATGAGAAGGCCCAGAGCTGCCTCCAGGGCCTGTTTAGGAAGAGTCACTGGGAGCAGAAGGGACCTACTAACACTCCTGGCCTTGGAGCCTCTCCCTCCCACCTGGGGAGGCTCACCCTGGCCCATCGTGGTCCCGATGCTTATTCCATTGTGCAGGGCTCAGTGCCAACCCCTCACCCCATCCCACCATGAAGCAGAGTCCCTTTTTCTCCTATGCAGCTTGGTTTATTTTCACAGCCTCTCTCCCAGACCCCTAGCTCTGCAGTCTATTGATTTATGTTCCTCAATTCAGATATGAGATTTTTTTCTAATAATTGTGCGCACACACACACACACACAACACACTATTTCCAGGACAATCATTACATAACCTATTTCTACCCTGGAATTTCCATGTTAGCCTATGTATTTACAATTATATTTGTGTTAAGTAAACACCAAAGGACCTCAGGGTGTCCTGTATGGAAGATTTTGTGGGCAGAAAAAAGTGGGGCTTCACATGGCACCCAGAGGAGGTTTTTAACTGGGACCTGGACTTTCTCCAGCCCTGGTTTGAGAGAGCTTGTCCATACACGACATGCATCTCATGGCCACATCTCCATGTATGCCAGATTCCAACTACATTAGTACATAAACCATGAAGAAATGTTTGGTTCCCAACTCCAGCAATGATTAGAAGAGGCACCTATTTAATTAAGACTTAAATATGGGGCTGGGATTGTGGTTCAGTGCTACAGCGCTTGCCTCACATGAGTGAGGCGCTGGGTTCAATCCTCAGCACCACATAAAAAGCAATAAAATAAAGATATTTTTTAAAAAGACTAAAATAATTCCCCAATGCTACCTTCAGTGCTATAAGGTAGCTTTTTAGAGTTTAGAGGGATGGATATCTCATTAAAATCAGCATTTGCAGATTGCTCATGGGAAGTTTTCCTTCCGTGCAGGCTTTGAATTTCTGGCACTAGTGAATAGTGCCTTGGCATAACTAGTGCCACTGTATACACGTCTTTATTCTTTCAAGCATTCTGGGCATGTATTTTATTTTTTCTTTTTAACAGCTTTATTGGGATATAATTAACATATCATACAGTTTGCACATTTGAAGTATGCAATTCAATATTTTTCAGTTTATAGAAAGTCGTGCAAACAATACATCTAATTTAAGAAGTTTTGGGCTCCCCCTATCATAGCTAAGAAACTCCATTCTCTTTGACAGTTACTCTCACCCCTGCCCTCCCCTAGTGCCCCTCAGCCTAGGCTGTCACTAATCACTTGTTTCTATGGATTCGCCTGTTCTGGACATTTCATGCAAATAGAATCAGATGATATGGGGTCTTTGGGATTTAACTTCTTTCATTTTATTTAATATTTTCATGGTTCATCTATGTTGTAGCAAGTATCTGGATGTTGCTTTCTTTTGATCGCCAAATTGCTGTATGGATAGACCATGCTTTATGCATCCATTTGTCAGTTGATGGACATTTCCATTTGGGCTATTATGAAAAGAGCTACTGTGAATCTGTGTGGCTGTACACACGCTTTCAATTCCCTTGGTGCTCTATCTAGGAGCAGAATTGCTGGGCCCACAGAATTGCAGATGGAAACCATTTTAGAAACAGCCACACTATTTTCAAAAGTGGCTGCACCATTTGACATTCTCACCAGCAATGTATAAGGTACCAACCGATCCACATTTTTGCCTCCTGTATTCTCTGATTTCATTATTATAAATGTGACAATTGTCAGAATCGAAATGGAGTCACAAGTAAATAAATAAATAATGTGAGGGTCTGAAGGAGGGGCTGTCCTGTACATATGCTACGATAGGAACTGTCACAAATGACTGCACAAAGTCCACCACAACCTTACACTTTCAGAAACATGTCTGAGAGGACATCTGCCCCATCACTGCCTGTCCAACCTTGGATTGATGCCGTTTTTACCATTGATCCCTGTAATTTTAAATCAATGAAACATGTTTCATTTTACTTTTTTTTTTTTTTTTTTTTTTTTTATTTTTAAATTTTTAATATTTTTTTTTTTTTTAGTTGTAGATGGACACAATGTCTTTATTTTATTGCTTTGTATGTGGTGCTGAGGATCGAACCCAGGGCTTCACGCATGCGAGGCAAGCGCTCTACCGCTGAGCTACAATCCCAGCCCCTCATTTTACTTTTAAAATCCCTTGTTTTCCTTCTTCTGTTTGGATATGTTCATGTGTATTCCCCTCGCAATGTTCATCTCCAAATGAACTCATTATGTTGGGAGACTCTCTCCTCTTACTTAGGTTGATGTAGTCATCCCGGACAGCGGGAAGTGGCACCTCGCTGTGGTTCTGATTTGCCACTACCGGTAAGTGCTGAGCATCTTCCCATGTGTTGGCCATTTGCGTATCTTCTCTGAACGAACTATTCCAATTCTTCACTCATTCAAAACCTGGGCTGTTTGAGTTTTTTATTACGTGTTGTAAAATTTCTTTATGTATTCTGGATAATAATCCTTTATCATATGTATAATTTGCAAGTATTTTCTCCCATTCAGTAGGTGAATGCATTTTATGAGAGACAAAATTTTAATTAAACATATATCTAAACATGAGGCAACATCTTTGTACTTTCAAATTCCAAATTGGACACCTAGTTTCAGTGAAATAAATCATTTGTCACATCAAATTAATGCAATCATTCAAATGTGATTGGTTTTAAAGTTTTATTTTTATTTTCTTTGTAAATTCCCTTTGTTTTTGCAGTTGTTTGAAAGCTACCTGTAAAATTGAGGAAGTGACTCATAGTTTAATATTCACATACACTTAACATTATAATAAGAATAACTTAAATCAGTGCTTTCCTTTAAGAAGCAGACTTTCATCTTCCAAACCCTGTGTTAGCCTGTGAACTCCACGTGGTAGATCAGCATCTGTCTTGCTCACCATTGCATTCCTGGGCCAACACTGGTGAGCATATTAAAGATGTTCACTAAAGAATAGCTGGATGAACAGGTAAGTGTACCCTAATCTCAGCCCCATTTCCCTGAGCATTTCCCTGGAGTAGCCACCACCATGCCCAATGATATCTGCCTGGCATGCCCCTGTGTCCTCAGCACCTGAGATCGGAAGGAGCACTGTGTTCCATCCCCCACAGAGCTGTCCCCTGCCTCATGTGAGCTCTTCCTGGATTCAGTGGACTTTGCCTTTCATCCTCCCCACAAACCTGCAAGGTAGTTACTAGCATCTCATTATGCCATTGAGGAAACTGAGGCCAGGGGAGGTGACATCTCTCTGCTAGTGAGGGCTGCAGCTGGAAATCTACCACTCTTAAAATGCAAAGGTCCATTCTTGCCACTTTGTCCTGTGTCCCAGCTAGAAGCAATGAGGTCTCCCACTCATCTAAGCTATTTGCAGGTTTGCACTGAGTGCATCCTGGGGGGCTGGGCTCCATCACACAAGTAGTTCAGCAGTCTCTGTTTGCTGTTCCCTAGAGAAAGTGTTGATTTTCCATGAGATCTGAGGAGGATGGAGTCCCTCCAACATCGCCAATCACATGGCTTGCGTCTGCCACTGTGTTCTGAGGTATGACCTGGGCAGACACTCACACTGCAGGAAATCTCTGCATGACTCACTTCCCTCTTGTTTTGGACTGCCATGCAGAGCCACCTCAAAGGTCCTCACCACTCTGCATTCCCAAGAAACCTTCCCCAGGCCCCACGTTTGCCCAGGGTAGGAAGGCATCTGACCCGGAAGTTCCATTCAAGGAGGTCAGTGGCAGACCTACTTGTCAAAAAAAGCCACCTGATGTGGAACATAGGCCCTTCGAGAGTGAGTGGCCATCTGAGAACACCAGTTGGTTGGACTACACGGGGAGCCCAATGACATTGGTGGAGACTGGCTGTTAAAGCAGCAGAAAATTCCCTTGTTCAGAGAGAAAACATCCAACAAAACTTGAGCCCTGACTTCTGCGCGAGCCTGTTTTCTTCCAAGAGATGGAGTTCAGCATCCACCTATGCCCACTGCAGACAGCAAGGGAGGATTGTGTCCATCCTGAAAACAGCATCACTCTTCCCCTGTCCACAGACGTGCGAAGCCCTGCTGAGGGCTCAAATCATGGCAACAAAGCCCCAGGCACGGACACTGACCTCTGCCCTGGCAGGTAACAGTATCCTAACTCAAGTTTCCTTGGACAGTAAGCACTTAAAGCTGGAGTCCTCAATCTGCCTTAAAGGAAAAACGCATCTGGGCATCCGATCTCATGCCAGGCACTTGACCAGTGCTCCTGGGGAGGCAGATAATTTTGGGTCCAAGAAAAAGCAAAATAAGTTGGGGGAGAAGCATTTGGATTTGCAGGCCAACCAAGACTATCAGGAAGCTATTTGAAACATCCCTAATATTCCAATTTTTTCTGTGGACAACTGAATTATTTTGTTCAATTCCTTTTTTTTTTTTT